>VZTV01067271.1:0-58773 GCA_013400875.1 Anhinga rufa
GCAGGGAGCCCCCACCGAGCCCCGCAGGGAGCCCGCAGGGAGCCCCCACGGAGCCCCGCACGGAGCTCCCACAGAGCCCCACACCGAGCCCCGCAGGGAGCCCCCACCGAGCCCCGCAGGGAGCCCGCAGGGAGCCCCCACGGAGCCCCGCACGGAGCTCCCACAGAGCCCCACACCGAGCCCCGCAGGGAGCCCCCACCGAGCCCCCACCAAACCCCGCACGGAGCCCCCACGGAGCCCCGCGGCCCTGGGACGCCTTTGGGCGTGAATGGCCTTTCGGCGTAAATCCAGTGGGAGAGGGGCTGGTTGCCCGAGGTGCGGCCGGGCGAGGAGGGCGACGGGCGAGGAGGGCGACGGGCGAGCGGGCCGAGGGGCAGAGCCCGAACCTCTGTGTGTTCGTTCCTCCTGCCCAACGCGCCGGCAGCAAACGCGACCCCGCTTCTCTGCCTTGCGGGTCGGGGCTTCCCCCCTCCCGCGGCAGAGCGATGGAGGACGGGGGAAAAGCCGTGCTCGGAGCCCAGGACGGGGCGAGCAGCTGGGTGGGTGCCGCGGGAGAGGGGGGCTATTGCTGGGGGCCGGGCTCACCCGTGAGGAGAGTTTCACCCGGTCTCGGTGCCTGGCAAAAGCGGGCGTTGGCGTCTGGGTTAGGGCAAGGGGGAAAGGACGAACAGGGCGGTCGCTGCTGTGGTTCGCGACTCGGACCGTGGAACCCTGGGGCTGCAACGCGCTCTGGAGGGTGTCTGCACGGTGCGGGGCCGTACCCGGGTTGCTCTGGGCGCGCCGGGGCCAGCAGCCAGGGCTCTGTGCGAGCTGTGTCCGGCCTCGGGGGGTCACGATGCCAGGACGGCAGCGAGGTGTCAGACCCCCCCCTTCTTCCAGAGGGAACGTGTGGCTTCGCTTCCATTTCTCCCCCCGCATCGAGCCGTTTCATCGTCCCCCCCATGCAGGAAAAGGTATCCCGAGCTCGGCAGCAGCCCGCGAGGGAAGCGGAGCTGCCCCATCCCGCAGCGGAGGGGTGCTGTGGCGGGCAGAGGGGCCTCTGCACCCTCTGAGCCGGGGCTCTGCCAGGCCTCGAGGTCTCAAGGCAGAAACCCCCCGTCCCTGCGCCGGCGGCGGTGGGAGAGCGGTGCCTGCCCCCCCCCAGTCCCTCGGGCTCGGTTCCCTAGGAAGGGATTTGAACGGCAGGTCGGGGGGGGGACGACCGAGCGTCTCAGTGAAACGCTCGCAGGGAAGAGCTTAGTTAACATAAAACGCGATAAACCCCTTCCCTGAGCGCCTCGCGCCTTCATCTGCTCGCTCAGGGCAGGCTGATGTTTTGCTAATAGGGAAATGCCACCTATTTAATTCCTGCTGAACACCGCAGTCGCTCCGTGTCTCTCTGGGTGACGCCTTGGAAGCGCGGTTAAGCTGCTGCCTAGAGCTTACTAGAAAAGGATGTTTCGGGGGGGGGGGAAGCTTTGAAAGAAATGGAAAATTGGAAATTCTTTCCAATTTCCAGACTGGAAACTTCCAAAAGAAATTGGAAAGAAATGGAGGGTTTTTGAAAGGGAGGTTTGCTCTTCTGCAGAGAAAATTGGTCCTAAAAACTTCTGTGTTGTCACAGTGAAGAAAAATGACCAGGAACCATCAAAAGAAACGGAGCGTCTTAATTAGTCACGGTAGTTTTTCAGGACATAAAAAGAGGCTGTTTTAGGTAAATCTCCGTAACGTTGCGCTACTGAGGTGTCGGTGTGGATTTCCGGCGCTGAACAGCAAAGCGTCCCTCAGGCTGAGCCAGCCCGTGCAGGGCACGAGTTTAGCACGTTCTCAGCCAGGAGTTTGCTGAGTGTTTCCCGTTGCACACCGAGGTTTGCGCCTGAGGAAGGAGGCTGGGGGACAAGATGGGCAGCTCCCAGCCTCGTCCCCGCCTTGCTGTCGTGCCGGGTTAGTGACTCGATTACATCTGGCAGCAAAGCCCTCCTCCTGCGGTTACCCCGAGGGTGGGCCACGTGGCCCTTGCAGAGGGGTTCCCCAGCCACGTCAGGCCAGCGTGGCTGGCACTTTATGCCATGATACACTGCAGTTTCCACCTCTGCTTATTAAAATCCAGGGCTGGATGATTTTGGGGGGGCCGATCACCCCTTACGCGCCTGAATCTGCGAGCGTCCGAGGTGAGCTGGAGGGCGATACCCCGGTCCTGAGCGACTGTCAGCCGAGGCAAATCCAGCTCTGCCCCCCGTGTGACGAGTGGGCTTTGGGGCTGCGTGAGTTTTGCAGAGGGCTTGGGGTGGCTCTGATGGGGACGGTGGGGAGGTTTTAAGTGCGGTGCTGAAGGTGCGTCCCTGGGCGTGGGGCTCGGGGGTTGCGGGACGGCCGAGGGCTCCCGGCACGGGTGGAAGGTTGCAAAGGGGGGACTGGCTCAGCTCGCCTTGGATTTGCTTGTTGGGTGTTTGCGGGGGATCCCAGACCCCCTCTGCGTAGCGGGGGGTGGCTGGCTCGGATGAACCCCTCTCGGCGTCGCACAGCGCCTTTGCTGGGCTCTGTCTCGGAAGAGCAGCTTCCTGGCGTTCCGGATGGATCTCGCGTACGCCTTGCCTGGGGAAGCCCCTCTGGGGAGGAAGGCAATCAAGCTTTCCCCGCTGCGGGCATCGATTCCCGGGGAACGGCATCGTCTAACCCTGCAGCGACCCAGGCGCTGGGCTGCTCCTCCTGCGGGCGCAGAGCAGCCCCTCGGGGGAGGCTGAGGGAAGCCGCGGAAGGCAAAGGCAAGATTTAAGCTGGAAAAGAGATTAGAAAAGCAGCAAAGGGCTTAAAGGGCTCCTGGAGGGGAGGCGTCCGTGCAGAGAGCGATTGAAAATGCCACCCCTTAAATACTCCCGAGGTAAATCACGCGGCTCTGCGTCTCGGCGTGGCCACTCTCCTGCTTCCCGTGGGGTTTTCAGTCCCTTCTTCAGCTCCCCTGTTAGTGGCTGAGATGCTTTAGCGCACGTTCGCTCTGCCTGGAAGAGGAGCCAAGGCCAGGAGCGATGTGGGGGCAGCAGCTATTTAGCATCCCTGCTAAAAAAAAAAATCAAAAGGCAGCCGTGTTTTAATTTTTCCCCTTTATCCTAATGCGTTGTCTCTCGCATTGCAGGCTGTCCCGCTAGCGGGGAGCGTTTGCCATGGACGACGGTCACGTTAGCAGATACCACTTAAGCGGTGAGTACTTCTGAGCAAGCCCCGGGGAAGGGCTTTGGGGGCAGAGCGGGATGGGGCTGGCCCGCCGAGCGGCTCTCGGGAGGGGTTGCTGATCCTCCCTGCTTTCCGCAGGAGGAACCCTTTGCACGTGCACATGGGGTTTAGTTTCCTAAAACAAGGGTAAAACCCTTTAAACCCCTGAGCTTTCCAACCTTAAGTGTTCAGCCCTAGAAAAGGGGCAGGTACGAGTAGGAAGCGGGTTTCCAGCTCAGCTGGGGTCTGTACCTGGAGTTATTCAGAAGTGGGAGCCAGTAGAGGGTTATTTTGCCCCAGTTTTGCCCCCCTGCCGTAGCAGGAGCGTGCAGTGCCCTGGCAAGCTGCGGAGCTTCCCCGAGCATCCTTAGCCGGGGATGCAGGGGATAAATCACAGCCCTCTGCAGATCATGAGGGGTTTGGGCTGGGGTGGAGGAGGCAGGACCTGACTCCGACCCCGAGGCTTTAATCCACGAGATCCCTCTGGGCTGCTCACGGCCCTCTGGAGGGACCAAAATTAGGCGCTTTGGATGCGAATTGTTGGTTCCTTTTGTTGCGTCCCTTCGCAGGCTCCTGCCGGAGGAGGTTTGGGGGCGGGGGGGAAGCAGCGGGTTGTCCCTCTGCTCGGCTGCGAGGTGGGTGTAAGCCTGGCTTGGGCTTTTTCTGGCTCTGGAGCTGCTGCTGAAGGAGGGAGCGCTGTGGCGTGACGCGGGAGGACTCCCTGGCAGCGCTCTGTAATGAGAAGTCTCTTTTTTTTCTCCCCTTTTTTTGTGTTACCCTGAGTGATTGGTGTTGGTTCAGTCGCTGGTGTGATGGAGGCTGGTGCAATGCAGCAGCAACTGCTAATGCACCATCGCAGGGCTGCCGTGTCCTCCCTGCTTCGCAGCCGCAAGCCTGCGCTTTCTCCTCCCTGGATCACACCAGCAGCAGTTGTGGGCTTTCCCCGTTTCCAAAAGCTTTTTATTTGGTTTTGGTTTGGTTTTTTCTTTCCCCCCTCCCTACTCCTGGCTTTTCTTGGCGTCCCCAGCCCATGGGGAACCAGGCAGCAGGGAGGGCTTCCCTGTGGTGGAAAGGGCGATGCAATGCGCACCGAGCACATCCGTGAGCGGGACGGATCTGCGGCTGCTGAAGGGAGCCCCGGCAGCCCTGGGGTGACGCAGCCATTCGCTGCTTCTCCTTGTTCGCTGGCGAGCAGGGCCGAAATACATGAGCGCTTCCCCTCCCGGGAAAGCAAGGCAAGGACAGTGATTTCTTTTGGCTTGCCAGGCTGCTGCCTGACACCATTTGCAACCCGGCCGAGCGCGACGCTGTGGTTTGCCCCCCGCCTTGGCCGATCCCATCCTCATAGCGCAGAGGATGAAGCCTCTGCCCCGGGGTCGTGGCCGGCTGACGGTGTCCCTTGTCCCTTCGCAGTTGCCACGAGCCCGCCTCGGTGGGAGATCGGCATCTACGCCGCCGGCGCCTTGGTGCTGCTGGGGATAGCCGCCGCCAACCTCTGGAAGCTCTGGCGCTCCGGCAGCTACCCGGCGCCTTCCCCCTTCCCCAACTACGACTACCGGTACCTGGAGCAAAAGTATGGGGCGGCGTGTTCGGATGGTAAACACAAGGTAAACGGGCGGAAAGTTTGGCTCGGCTCCTTTCCCTTTGTAACACGTGAGCTGCTGGAGGGGCAAAACTACCACCTGCGTCCTCTCACTGGCGGCCAAGCTGTTGGAGATGAGCTGGTGCTGCTGGAGAGTTTGGGGGGATCAGCGCGGAGCTGTAAATAGGGCTTGGGAGCTGCAGGAGGTGCAGAGCTCGCTGCCGCGGTAGCTCGAGGCCAAGCAGGGGCTGTACAGCATCCAAAAAGGCGCCAGCGAATCCCAGCTGTCCCCGGCTTTGTACGAAGGGATGGGGGTGCATCGCCTGGTTTTTCTTTCCCTGTTCGCAGCGGGGGGTGGCCCCGGGCTCGCAGAGGGCGCTGGATAAGACCTCACCCATCCGCAAGAGCAGCCTGCGGGCAGACGACACCTTCGAGAGCATTAATGAGCTGGGGAGCCTGGAGCTGATGAGCAAAGACCTGGGCTTGGCTCCCTACGGCCCTTTGAAGAAATCCATCTCGGCCGACTCCCTCAGCTCCATCTCCTCCATCGGGAACAACTTTGGGCAGGATTTCACGGTGGGGCAGGTGGAGGTCTCCATGGAGTACGACGGGAAGGCGGCCACCTTGCACGTGACGCTGCTGCAGGGCAAGGACCTGCTGGAGAAGGAGGACGCTCGCTTCGAGTCCTGCTTCATGCGCATCAGCCTGCTCCCGGCCGAGCAGATTGTCGGCATCTCCCGGGTGAGCCGCTCGCCCCTCCTTGCACGAACCCCCCGTGCGTACGTGGCGTCGCTCGCCGTGTGCCCGCTGCAGCCTCCGCTGTTGGGGCGCAGCATCCCTTGGCCGAGCTCCCCGAGAGAGTGGGGGGGCCTGGGCCGTAGGGAGGTCTGGACGTGCTGGTGGGGCTGGGTGGGGTTGGCACAGGGTTTTTGGAGCCCTGCTCGGGGGGGTTTCAGCGTCCTGCGGTGTAGGGGTGTCCCGGATGGGTTTGTGCATCAGAGACCTGGCAGAGGCAGAAATGTCTCCCTCTTGACTGGGATTTGCGATGACTTTGTCGTCTCCGAGCGTGCCCTGTGGCGAGTTTTCCTGCTCGACTCTCCCTGCGCCGGGGGCCGGGGATGCTGCAGAAGGTGGAGGAAGTGGTCTGGGGTGGGACTGGGGGAGAGATGGCGTGTTGGGCCGGTGTTGCCGGCGTCGTGCCACGTCCCCGCGCGCTCTGTTCGCCCCAGGGAAGCCCGAGCGTGGCGCCCCGCGGCCGCCTCGCCTTCCTGCAGCGGCCGCGACGCTTCCCCTCCCCACGCGGGACGCGGAGGCCAAAGGTCCGGGCGGCTGCACCGGCACCAGCGCCGGGGGTGCTTTTGGGGCAAACCCGCCCTTTTAAGTGCCCCAGAAGCTGCTCTCGGAAAGCAGGAGCCTCCGTCCTCTTTCAGCAGCTGCCTTTTGTCGAGCTCAGGGTCAGCCGGTTTGTTTTAATCAGGGTGTTCCAGAAAGGAGCAGAAAGCTTCATCCCACTAAAGAAACCTTTCCACGGGCGTGGAGGTACCATTCCAGCAAGCGCAAAACCACGGCTTTTAAAATATTTCCACAGCGCCCTTTTAAGACCATTTTTCCATGCAAAGATCAGGCTGTTTATTTATGCTCTGGAGATATTTATTATTTAGCATCATTATTTATAATTCACCAGCACTAATTACCCTCTTCTGCTGTCCTGAGACAAGTCATAAAGACACATTTGGTTCTTTTCCTTTAATGCTTTACAGTACTTATGGTTTTGGTTTTTTTTTTAAAATAGCAGCCAACATTTCTGTTGTGCCTTTCATCCAGAGATCCCAAAATACAGCGTCGGCTGCAGACAGAGAGTCATCAGTGCTATAAAGCAGATAGCTGCAGACCTGCTTTTCCCATAGGGGTACTTTAATCCCCCGGGGACTCTGGAGGTCGGCGGTATCCGATGGGGGAGCACGGGGCTGCTGCGCTAGGAAGGGGTGATGGAGGGTGCTGCCTCGTGAGCTGCTTCGTGCCCTTCGTCCCAGGGCTGGGGCACGGCTGAGCCCCCTGAGCCCGCAGCGGGATCCCTTTTGCACCGGCGTTGGATGGGGAGCGGGGAGGCGGCGGCTCCGCTTTGCTCCCTGCCATCAGGGCTGCAGCTTCCCACCCCGGGAGCACCTTTTAGGACAAAGCCCTGATTTGTGGGTGGTACCTTGGATGCTGAAAGAAATAGGGCTGGAGTAGGGGGAAAGCGGTCTCTAAAGCCATGATTTGAGAGCAGGTTCCCTCCACCGGCACACTGGGACCGGGTAGTGACCGGCGCCCTGCAGGATGGGGCCCCGGGGAGCTGCTGCTGTGTTTGCTCCAAGCGAATGACGTGATGTAGAGACGATGTCTGGCAAAAAGCATCAGCCCATTTGGCACGTGCAGGGCTTGCGAAGCCCGTTGGCTCCGGCTCGGAGCGGGGCTGGAGGTTACTCCTGTCGCCTGGAGTGGCTGAACTGGCCACACACCCGAGCTCCCAGGGTGCAGGGATGCCAGGCTCCTGCATCTGAGAGCACCAGCTCAACCTTAACCTTTTAATTAAAAGAATTAGCGGGTAATGGGGCAGGTCACAGCCCCTGTTTTCTACCCCAATTGCTGAGCGGCTGCTGCAGTCAGCTGGGAGACAGTCTTGGTCACCATCGAGGCTGTGGGGACGCCGTGCCCTCGCTGCCCCCAAGCCACGCGCTCCTTGCAATGCCCACAAGAGAAACGGGGTAGGTCTCAGATGCGGCCCCAGAACCCGGCGGGTATCAAGGCAGTCTCCCCCCGTCCCGCGGCAGATTCAGCGGAGCGCCTACGCCGTGGCCTTCGACGAGCGCTTCTCCATCCCCCTGGACCCAGCGGCGCTGGAGGAGAACAGCCTGCGCTTCTCCGTCTTCGGCATCGACGAGGACGAGAGGAACGTCAGCACCGGCGTGGCCGAGCTCAAGCTCTCCGACCTGGACCTGGGCGCGCGTCCCTTCAGCGCCTGGCTCTACCTGCAGGACATGAACAAGGTGAGCGGGGGCGTGCGGTCCATCTCCCAGCCAGGTTTTTGGGGGGTTTCTCCTCCCTGCGGGCTGGGATTGATGGCTGATGGCACGTCGTGCCCTGCAGGCAGTGGACACGGTGGGGGAGATCCTGCTCTCCCTGAGCTACCTGCCCACGGCCGAGCGCCTGACGGTGGTGGTGGTCAAAGCCAAGAACCTTGTGTGGACCAACGGCAAAGTGACCGCAGGTGAGCAGGGGGTGCCTGGTGGGCACAGGGGTCCCTTGGTCTCCTGCAAGCTGGAGGTGGGCTTTCACCCTGGTCTATCCTACTATGCTACACGGATATTTATTGGAGTGGCTCCCACTGAGGACAGACCCCACCAGGAAGGTCCCCCCGAGATGGTTTCCCCCACTTTCCCCATATCGCAGGGGAAATGCATGACTGACCCCGGGGTATTTCTCTCCCCCCACCCCGAGCAGATCCCTTCGTCAAGGTGTACCTGCTGCAGGACGGGAGGAAGATCAGCAAGAAGAAGACAGCGGTGAAGAGGGACGACACCAACCCCGTGTTCAACGAGGCCATGATTTTCTCTGTGCCGGCCATTGTGCTCCAGGTCCGTCCTGGCTTGGGGGGCACGTCCCAACGTGGGGGGGGGCACGTCCCATCGCTCCTCGAGGTCCCCAAGTCCCTGCACTAGTGAGGACTTCCCCGGGTGTGAGGGATTCTGGGGGGACTGTAGGAGCGGTGGGGTGCGGATGCGGTGTGGGGGGTGTATGCATGGGATAGGGGACGTGCGCGCGTGTATGGGCTACGGCTGCGCGTGGAGATCTGGGGGTGGCTGTTTTTGTGGATGGGTGTTTATGGGGTGGGGGATGTAGGGGCGCGTGCGTGTGGGTTAGTACTGGGGGTACGCCTGTGTGTGCCGCGAGGTCGGGGCGGGCGTCGGGGTACGTATACATGGGAGTGGCCGCGGCCGCTCTCCGCTGGGTCCTTGCGATGGCCTCGTGCTCCCCCGCAGGACCTGTCGCTGCGGGTGACGGTGGCCGAGTGCGGCGAGGACGGCCGCGCCGACAACACGGGCCACGTCCTCATCGGTCCGGCGGCCAGCGGGATGGGCATCACACACTGGAACCAGATGTTGGCCACGCTGAGGAAGCCCGTCTCCATGTGGCACCCGCTCCGGCGAAACTAGGCTGCTGGCGGGGGGAGCCCGTCGCACCCCCGGGGTCCTGCACCCCGACACCGGCTCTGCCCCGGGGACAGCGGGTGGAGGGGGAGGCTCTGCCGGGCCAGCAGCTCGGCCCAGAGCCTCCGCGACACGGCGTCTGCAGCCGGGCAGGGGTTGAGCGAGACTTTGCAGCGCTGAAAAAAGGCAGAGCTGCTGGCGCACCTTGGCTGGAGCATCTTGCCGCCAAAATATTTGGGGGACGGAGCAACTCCGTGGCTGCGTGTCTCCCCATCTGGGCCACCCTCGCATGCGCTGGGGGCTGCGAAAGGACCCGCCGAGAAAGGAGCCTTCCCTTTCAAATGGACCTTTAAAACAAGCCCCGGGCTCCCCGGGCCGCCAGCCGGGCTCCCGAGCATCCCGCGTGCGCCCGGCGGCCCCCAGAATCGGTGGCGCCCTTGGACGTGGACCCCAAGGGCGCCCGGGGAGGGGGTGGATTTCTTTGGAAGGCGGTTTTTGGTTGAACGGGGTGGGGGGGAAATGGAGAGGGGGTTGATAAAGTGCCGGCACGGCGTGGTTTCTCTTGGCGTGTGTAGTTTTTCTGTTGGGTTTCGGAGGGGTTTTGGTGTGCTGCGCCGGGGCTGAAACGTTTCCAGTGAGAATGGAAGGAGAACTAACAGCAGAAAAAGCCGTTGCTATTATATATATGGGTTTTCCTTCCATCTTTTTTTTAAGCAGAGCAGATCTCTGCCCACCTCTCCGCTGGCTGCAGAGGGGTGTCTGCCCTTGAGGAGTGGTGGTCAGCCTCTTAGGTTTGAGGTGAGATCCAGGCTGAGTCATGCCCTAAAGGCCCAACGTGAGCCGGTCAGCTTTTCCCACCCCGGCCCCTTTTCCCAGCTAAACTCACCCTCGGGGCTGCTCGTAACAAAGCCCTGCTCTTCTAACGCAGATCTCCCCAGCTGGGGGTTATTTTTTACAGCCCCTAGTCCTGGAGTCACGCTCTGCCTTGCTCATCCCAAAGCTCGCTCCTTTTATCTGAGATCTGGGTGCGGAGCAGAGCACCTCGGCCCCGAAGGCAATCACGAGATACCCTTAACTTCATAATTTTTAAGCCCAACTCCTGTTTCAGGGGGAAGGGAGGGGAAAAATCTGTTTGGGTGCTGCTGTCTGCTCATGGGCTCCCGGCCCAAGCAAGGACGAGCCCCTGGGTAAGGTCTGGGGGGTTTTGGTGGGGAGCTAATGCCCACCCTACTTTCTGGAGGGTGGCGGAGGGAGGGCTCTGATGGGGCTGCCTCGTGGCAGGGGCCGGTGGGCAGAGGCTCCCCCGGGGCCATGTCCCTCGCTTGCACCGGGGGAGCCTCGGCTTTCCTCTGCCTGCAGGATGCTGGCGGAAAGCCAGCGGGGGGATCGGGGGCGTTTGGGGCCGCTTGCCAGAAAGCTGAGGCCCCCGGGCTGCGCGCGGTCAGGGATGCGGTGGCGCGGATGGTTTGAGCAGGACGGAACTCTCTGAACGAGCTGTTTATCCCTGATTAAGGGGGGACGCCGTGGTGGTGCCCTGAGCTGGCGGCGATTTTCCTTTCTGCTCGCCCGTCTTCTCTGCCGGACCTTCGCTGTGGGATGAGGCTGCGATCGCTCTGCAGCCCCTCGCAGGCACTGCTCTGGCTCTTCCCCCCGTATGTGCCCAGCACCGCTTGCCGGCGCACAGATTTTCTTCCCCCGTGCTCCATCTCCTCCTCCTCCCCACCTTTCCCTCCAGGAGCCCCGGTGTCCCATCTGCTGCCGCCTGCGCAGGTGCCATCCCTCCGCGGGCTGACGCGCGCTGGCCCCGGGGAGCAGGGCACGAGCCAAGGCGATGCGTGGAGCCGAGGTACGTGCAGGCAGGCTGGGTTCGCCCGGGACTGGGGCTGCAAACGGAGGGGTTTTTTTTGAAGGATGACGAAGGTTTGGGTTGGGTTTTTTTTGGAAAGTGTCACAGCCAGTACTAACGGGCGCTGAGGTTTGGGGGAAAATCCGCTTATTGGCTACCTCATCTTGGGAAGAGAGAGAGATGCAGGAATGCTTGGCTATCAGCCCCTGCAAACTGCTGAGCCTTTGGCTAGGGGGAGATGAGTGCCTTCCACTGGTGCTGAAATCAGTGCTGCGCAAGAGCTGTGCTGTTCGGCCCCAGAACGATGGGCCATGGGCGGCTTGGGGCTTTTTATTGTGCCTCTCTCCAGTCATTCCTCTCCGGAGGCATCTCGGCACCTTTTCCTTCATCCTGGGGCCTGTATGTGCCACCCTGGGGACAAAAAGCGGCTCCCTGAGCTATTCCTCAGGGGGCGGTGGACCTTGGGCGATGCATAGGTACCTGCTCGGAGCCATGAAGGACGAGGGGATAGGGCAGGGGGCTGTGGGTGGATGGAGGGATGGAGATGAGGCAGAAAACAGCGTGGGAGACGGATTAGTTTTGGGGGGTACAGGAGCAGGGAACGGGTCCGGGAGGGACGGGCGATGCTGAACACGAGGCTCCCTCCTGCCTGGGAGGGCTGCACAAAGCTCCTGTGGCCGTACCCTGCCTTTGCCGCTGTGGACTTTCCCAGTGGACATCGGCCTCCAAGGAGCTTTGCAGCAAGGGCAGGACAGGGAAAAGAAACGCATCTCCTCGGCCAGTCTGGGAGGTGCTGGGGAAGGGCAGGGCACACGGTAGAGAGGGAGGGACCTCACCAGTGCGACCGAGAGGGAAGGCAGTGGAGGGCGGCTCTCCTGGAGCAGCAGGCTGGGTGTTTCGGAGCAGCTCGCCGCGGTGCCGACAAGGTAAGGACTCGAGGCCTCCCCACGCAGCCCCGGAGCAGGGCTGAGCCCTGCATGGGCCACATCCTGCAGTAGGGCAGAGGCTGGCGGGGCTGAGCCCGCAGCCGGCAGCCCCTTCGCATGGCGGGGAGGGGACACGGCCCAGCTCTGCCTGCTCCCGAACTTTGGGTCTTGCCGGCTGCCGCGTGGACACGCCAGTCCACTCTAACTCGGAGCCATGCTGGGAGGATTGCTGGACTGGGAAAACAGAGCTGGAGGCGTCCGTTTCCTTAGTCATCCTCCCGGGAGGAGAGGGTCGCCCAGGGTTTTCAGTTCCTCCCACGTTCCAGCTCACAGACACTTATCTTTTTAGTGTGGCAGGGAGAGATGTCACAGCAACAGCTGATTGCTTTAGGTGTTTTAATATCCGTCTGTGTACATCCATTGCTTTGTCAACAAGGATAAGCGGGACAAACAGAGCTGCTCTCCTTCCTCTGTCTCAGCTCTGTGGTTTAGGGAGGCCCAGCGACTACTTACCCAGGCACAGTGGCTCCAAGCCGTCTACCACGCAAAATGAGAGCTCCCGTTTTCCTCCTGGGCTCAGCACGGCCCCGTAGCTTTAACAGCATCTTTGGTTTATGTAGTCTGACCTGTGACTTCAAGGTTAAAAAAGAAGTACTCGGATTCTTCATTTCTCCTTGTCTTTCTTTTTGCTCTTTCTCTGGCTGGTCAGTTCGCTGAGCTTCTTGTCTAGGCGCCGCTGGAGATGGGCTCTCTTGGCTGGGTCCAGGGACTTGTCTTTGGAGCCGCTCCCGGGGTAGAGAACCCCTTCTCTGCTGATCCTCTGCCGCGCGTGGGCCTTGGCCTTCTCCCCGCAGCCGTGAACCTGGCGGAGAGAGAACAGACGCTGGTGGCAGCCAGGAAACAGGGCAGGGATCACGTACGTGGGAATCGGGACATGTTATTCCCAGAGCCCGGAATTCCTCTTCCACCTGCTTTGCACCCCCTTACACCATCTCCTGTTTATTTATAGCTCCTCTAACAGGAAACAAAATCTGAAGGTAATTTTTCTCCTTCTGGAATCTACACAGCAGGTAAATCATCCTTTTGGGTGGTTTAAGTGTTTCCTTCCAAAACCTGAAACATCTGGGGGAAACTCACAGCCGTCATGCGAACAGCTGGGTCTTTTATGGCTCTCGCATGAGAGCTAGAAATAAAACTGAGCTCCTGCTTCTGTTCTCTGTTAGCACAGCTGGACTTGGGGGAAAAGGAGTGAAGCAGGAAAGGTGACATGGGAAATAAGAAGAGACCTTTTTAGCCATGTATCTGCTGCTTTAGTGTAACTAGATCAGTCTTCTGTATTGGAATAAAAAAAGCTTCATCATGCTAATTCTGTGCAGGCAAACCTTTTCCAAAACCCAGCTGCGCTGAAACCCAAGCCATGTTTAAGGTGCGTTAAGCCAAGTTCAACCCTATCCTGAATCATCTCCACCAGGTCTAAATTAGAGACCCTAAAAGTTTACCCCTTCTGCTTGGTCCATCCCAAAGGCATCTGATGTTTTCATGAACATCAGCTGATCTGAGGATCCCAGCCCGTTCTTTCAGTGCTGTGACAGACCCTCCCGTCCCTGTCCCTGCTGGAGCAGGTTGTCAATGGCCAGGAACAGCCGTGCACAGCACCTGGCGTGCGGCTCCTAGCCAGGACTGGGATTTCTGAGCTTGCTGCCCGATCTGAACCAGCTAACAGACCCTCCAGACTAACTTAAAACTCCTGTGTCAGTAGGTGCTGGAGCACAGGCTGACCGTCAGTCAATGGGCTCTGCTGTGCTGTACTAGATGGGGAGCGTTCAGCAGCTGGGGGCTGCCAAAGCGGAGGCACGAGCCCTTTCTGAACATGGACCGTCCACGTGCAGAGGCTCCAGCCCCTCCGAGATGGCTCCAGGTATGTGCTAGCCCCTCTTAGGGCCATGGGTAGGACGTCGCGGGCTATTTCACATCGAGGCCTGATAACATCTGGAAAAAGGGCTGAAGTTCGAAAAGCAAGAAAAACTCGCTGACATGGATTTTATCCTTTCAATTGTTTCTCATTGGAGTTCTCATTACAATTCAGCAGGGAGAGGCGATTCTGCAGGAGATAAATTTATATCCCAACTGGATTGTGAATGACCATAAATACAACTATTCTTTGCCATGGAAACAGATAGTACTTGACAAGGGGAAATCTATGCTGAGGATTTATAGGTCAGCTTGCTAAATGTTGCTAAGCTCTGGGAGGCTCCACGTGGCAAAGAGCTATGCCTGGGTGATGCAGGATGAGGGACGACGGGCACAGAAGGCTGCAGCTAAGTGGAGAATCATCACCTCTCAGCCTGCATACTCGTCACAGCCACCACCCAGCCACGTCAGCTCTGCCTGCGGGACAAAAACCCTGAGGCCAGCTTACCACAAAGCATCACGCTGACAACCCTGGAGACTTAAACTTACCTGCCTGCCTCTGCACCCGAACAGAAAGATGAAGCCTGACACCAGCTTAACCTTAAGTTTCCTTCCTTCTCAGCTCTGGGGAGGAAAGGGCTTTCAAGCAGCTATCGAAGAACAGCAAGGAAGAAGCTGTTGGTTCAGTGGCCATCGAATACTACTCCCACAGAGGAGTTACAGGGCTGCTGAGATGTCTGCTCGAGAGTCCTGCACCACAAAAAAGCAGAGCAGAGGAGGCTGAGGGACTGCTGCCGCTCAGACATTGATGGGAGCTAAAGCTGAGGCCTGTGGAGTGTGGAGCAACTCAGCTCCAAGCCAGCAAGGCACTTAAGGAGATGCCTAATGGCTAACCAGGCACGCAGCACTGCTCTGTGCGGGCTCAAGCCTTGACTTGTCCCCAGGTTGCAGAGGGAATCTGCAAGAAGCTGGGAATCAAGTGTCCAGGCTCCCCCATGTCACTGCCTTAAGCCCAAGCTTCTTCATTTCTCCTCTCTGCTTTGCTTTATCTGTGTGACCCGGGAGTGTAAATGCCAGAGAGGCACAAAGCAAGAGAGGGGGAAGAAGAAAAAGCTCTCGGGAGGAGGCGTGCAGAGCCCACATGTTAACGCCTGGCAGCCCTTTCTGCCTGCAGCTCTAGCAAAATCTCTGACTGAGAGGGTTCTGCTTTACACTCCTTGCAAGGGAATCCTGCCTGGGGAGCTCAATGGGGAAAACTCTCATGTTAAACCCAAGCCGCTTGGCACATCCTACGCCTCCCCAGCCCCCTCAGTGCTCAAACCCCTGGGCAGGCTGCCCAGCCCCACGCATACCTCCGGGATATGATGGCTGAGGCAGTAGCGCCTGTTGCAGTGGAGGCAAAGCTGTCCCAGGGTTGTAACGCTGGCTTTGCAGTGGGGGAAGCTGCAGGTGTTGTCAGCTTTAATGGCAGCAGAAATCAGAGCGTCGATATCTTCTTCTACCGTGCTGTCTGCTCCACTTTTAACTGATGGCTTTCCTGGGGAGAAGACAGGGGACGAGACCTGGCCGTTTAACCACCTCCTTAGAAGTCGAGAACAAACCCAAGCAACCGCAGCTACAGCCTGGGCTCCTGAGAAGCAGCACGGGTCCGGGGAGTCGCTGTTTGCAGCCACTGGGATTGCAGCCCCCTGGAGACCTGTCATGCCAGTACACTCTGGCCTGTGGTCAAAGGCACTAGTAGGAGCTCAAGACTCGCAGGGTGCCTGGGTGCCTCCCTCTGCTAAAAGGGAGCTGGGGAAGAGGAAGGGACCATGTCTGGCAAGGAGGACAGCAGCTCCCAGCTCTGTTTTCCCCTGTATCTGCGTTTAGGAGGCAGCCACGTCCTTCAGTGTGGGCCATGTACTCCTCTTAGTTCCTACTCCTCTTAGTTCCTCGCCCCTACGTTTGGGAGCCTCCAGTCTAACTCCTGAGCCTCTTTTCCTGGGAAAGGGTCCCCAGCGTTTTCCCTTCGACCTCCAGCCATCCAAAAGCCCTCTCCCTCAGATGCTGCAGCCAACTGATGCACACTCCTGCCAGTTCTCCCATCTCTGCAGTGACAAGCATCAGAGAGCTTTCCAAGAGCCACATCTCACGCTCTGTGCATGCAGACAAATCCCAAGGCCTGGAGGCAAAACCATGGGGATTAAGTAGCACGATCCATTCAGGGAAGACCATTAATTGTGCTGCTTGCAAAGACAGTGACCTACCTTTCACTTCGCTTTTGTCTTTTTTCCTGCTGCTGCCCTGAAGGCCAGCACTGGGCTCCTGAGCCTTCCTCGCTGCCTCCTCCCGTCTGGCTTTCTCCCTCTGAACTCTCTCCAGGTGCAGGGTTTTCAGGTCCACTTGCCCTGAGCCCTTGCTGCTTCTGCCTGGCTCAGCAGGGACAGGAGTTTCCCTGCTGGGATGTTGTGGCTGAGGAAGGGGAAGCTGCTTGCTGCGGGGAGCAGCTGCGGGTGGCGAAGGCTTGGCAGGCTCTTTCTTGTGAACGCTGATGTACCGGTCCCTCCCTTCCCCGGTGCTCACGTGCTGCAGCCCATACTCCTCTGCCATTAGGTGAACCAGCATCCGATCGTGAGAATTGAGGGACGGGGGGAAATCCAACTGCGTCTCGCTGCTCTCCAGGAAGGCCACCAGCATGGCCTTGAATCTGTTGGCACTGTCTTTTGCCCCCGGGCTCTCTCTCCCAGGTCCGCTTGTGTTCGGGGAGGAATGCGCTTCTGGCTTCTGACACTCTGGTTTGGTTGTTGCTGCTTTGAGTTTCCTCCCCAGAGGCAGCTGTGGTTTGGGGCCAGATGCTGTGGGGGGCTTTGTGCCCTGCTGCCGCTCACCGCGGCCCTCCTGAGTGTAGTTTTCAGGCACGAGGTTGTCGAGGTACTCGAAGGCTGTGCGTACCTCCCCGTGCTGGCTGAAATAATCCACCAGCCGCTTCAGAAAGGTTTGGTTGCTGACGGTGCGGGTGTCGCAGATGATAGCCACGTGGCGCCGGGCGCGGGTCACCGCTACGTTTATCCGCCGGTCTTCCGCAAGAAAGCCCACCTCACCTGTGAGAAAGAAACCAAGGGGCTCAGGACTGTCAGTGGGTGCAGTGTTGGCTCCAGCTCTAGATTTGGCCCAAAGAGTTGAAGGGTTGCTTAGCTGAAGGGTGGGAGTCAGCATTTACTGGGCTCCGGTCCCTGACTCATGTTTCACCTTCCCCTTTCTGCCTCCATTTCACCACCTGCATGCCAGAGCTAGGGCTCCCCACATAGCTCCCAGGGTCGGGAGGAGGATGGATGGCACATGGAGAAGTGAAATACTTTCCTGGGTGGCCCATGACACAAGATCAGGCTGTGACCTGGGAGCAAACGCAACACGGAGCAATGTGGAAGAGGCTCACCTTGCAACAGAAGAGGAACTGCAGGTAAAGAAATATACCCTGACCCATAAAACTCCCCCCCACCTGCCCCCAAACTCTCAACGGCTTTAAAGTAACAGCCATTGGGGCAACTCTGCAAGGTTTGCTTCTGCTCTCTGGCCATTTTCTCAAAGAAAAGCAGTAAGAGCTAGCAAATGCCAAGATGACTCAGTGAGGATCAGCTAGCAAGAAGGGGAGCGTGGGCGGCTTTTGAGTTTGCAGCTCCTGGGGATAAAGAGCAGGCCAGTCGGGAAGAAATTAGTGTCTCTGCTGGTGCAGTGACCAGCCTGGCTCTGTCTCTGCCTTGCCTCAGCTGAGCAGTCTAGTCTGAGCTGCCTTTGAGGAACAGGGTGTGGGCGATCCCCTCTCTGTGCTCTGCAGCTGAGAGAATGATTTCCAGCTTCTCTGATGTGGTTTTGCCTGACTGCAGGGGCAAGTCCAACTCCTTTGATCTGGCAAGAGGCTTTCCTGCTGGATCGGGAAAGGCTGCAGAGGGACAGGCACTGCTGGTCAAGGTCCCTGGCCTCCTCTGAGTTGAGAAACGCAGCTGCAAAAGGGTCTGGATTTCTCCCAAGGGTCTCAGAGGGCACTAACAACATCTCTTGTGCCCCATGCAGACCAGAGCCATGCCCAGACACCTCGAGAAGCTGTCTCATGCCCCCAGGAAAGCGAGTGATTCCTGCACCGCAGCTGAGCTTTGGCTGCTAGCTGTGCACAGAAGGGGGACCAGGGGATGCACGCCTTCATGGAGGACACCAGCTCCCGCTGAGCAAAGGCGAGGTGAGTCACTCATGAATAAGGACTATTCTTAGTCCTGTCCCCCACCTCCATCCTCCCCCCAATGCTGCTTTTCTTGCTCTAGGCTTTCTTAAAAAAAAAAAAGCCTCCTTCCACACATCCTTTCCCCTTTTTTTTCCTTCTAGACATCAGCACTCCCAGCACATACACAGTGTCTCACCCTCAGCAGCATTAGCAGCAAAGGTAGCGCAGCAAGGGATGTGTCTCACTGCGGGCTTGAAAAGGGCAGTGATCCACGCACGGGAGAGAGGTGGTTCACGGAGCGGTCCCACTCACGCCGGCTGCCACAAAACCCTTCAGCACGGGCCGATGGCTCTGCCAAAGGAGCCCTGTGGCTCCACGGCAGCAGCTTTTTCCCAGCTATTAACTTTCACTGCAGCTGCTGATAGGAAAGAACTCGATTTTCCGCTCTAGATTTTGCTCCCAAAAGAAGCATTTTCTGTGCATGACTTGTAATGCTGGCTCCTGCTTGCTTTCTTCACGGAAGCGACCCAAAATAGGCTCCAAACACAAGAAAGCCGCCACACAAATTTTCACCTTCTGCAGGAAGTGCTTGGCACTCCAGTAAATGTGGTGCTAACCTGACACGTGCCATTCTTAGGACCCCGGGTTAAAAAATTTCTGAGGCCTCAATAGCCAGGAAACCTTCAAACTAAGCAGTCCTGGCTTCCTTTTTACCTAGCATGGGAGCCTTCCTCTGCAACTGTGACAGCAAATATATTCGTTCATTAAAAAAAAAGTCTGGAAAGGAAGGTTCTTGCCAGTAAATTCATTCAGAGCAAAGTGCTAGAGACCATCAGGGCTGCAATTAAACCACAGCACTTGCCTACATGACGAGTCACCTTTGAGCAATCACATAGCTCCCGTGTCTTTCCCATTCCCCAGGGAGTAACTCTTTCCCCAGCTTTGAACTCTTACCTTTCCTGTTGGATCTCACGAACGACAGGATCACTGCCTCTTTCTCTCTTCCTTGGAAACCATCAACTGACTTGATTTCTAGCTCTGGGTACCTGGGGCAAAGGTGCTCTCTTAGCATGTCCACCTGAAAGACACGCGATAGACACCTTTTAGAGAAAAGCGCAAGGTGGAAAGGACTAAAATGCAATATTTCGGTAAAGTCCCATCCTCTCCAACCCACAAGGTTGAGCGCTCACATCTCCTGAAGGTGAAGCACTGACTCCTGAGGCTGGGAGTGGAAAATACCAGGCTAACATCTCTTCCCTCCATGGCCTCAAGCTGCTTAAATGTGGCAAGGTTGGCTCTGCTCACTTCCACCTTCATCTCTCTGAGGACATTCTGGTATCTCTCTTGGAGATGTCAAGGTTTGAATCCACCCCTGTGCATCTGCTCCGCGTGCATACGGAAAAAGAGAGGAGATGCCAGGAGAGGGTCATCTCACCTGGAGGTTGTAGGGGGCTACAACAGCGATGTCTTGTGCCTTCACACCAGCTTCCACCAAGGCTTGGATGTGCAAACCGGCCAGCTGCACCTCCCCTAGGGCAGAAAGCAGAAGCGGTGCTGATGGGAACAGGCTGGCGGGCAGAGCCTGAAGCCGCCAGCCTGGACGTGCTGCAGCTCAAGAGAAATTTGCCCACCTCCCTTTAAACAGCAAGGAAAGGCTAAGGAAAGTCCTGGCTGCAGCCCAGCGTTGTGCGGGGGTAACGATTCCCAGCCTGGCTTGCTTGGTTAGACGGCGATGTGCTGCACAGCCCCATTCCCAGGGCCGCACAGCCCTTCTTGCCTTCCAAGTCACCAGCTCGCTTAAGCTTAAGAAGAACGTTCTGAACAGCACTTGGCTTTCTCTGGCCTTCCTGTATTAATCGAAGAGATCAATGATAATCCAGGCAATGGATTATTCTCCCTCTGAAGCGAGACCCTACACCTCACTAAAAATTCAATTCTCTGTGCTGCAACTGAAAAAACTCCACCCTTCCTTTTCATTCTGCTTTTTCAATTTCCTGCGTTTCTAAACCCCCACGACCAAATAAACAAGCTCTCACTCAATTCTGTGTGCTCAGGCCTTCCAGAGACTGCAGGCAGCCTGCTGGCTATTCAGGATGGTGGCTGGTTCAGAGAGAGCTAACGAGGACAAGTTAAATGCAAATGTGAACTAGCTGACTGGTTTATTGGCTGGACTGACTTTACACTCCATTTTGCAGCAAAACACAGGTATAAAAATCCAGAATCGGCAGTATGCTGCTCCAAAAGGCTGCCTCCCAAATTTTGGGAAATGTGCATTTAATCCCCTGCTCAAAATCCTTGAGTTATCTTAGACAAGTCTTTTTGGCTCTCCATGTGGGGACAAGAGCCATTCTCTTCAGCAGGACCACTGGGGCTGGTGCATGGAAAAACGGGAGGCACTTAAACGCTGGTGGGTTTTCAAACAAAAGAAGGCAAAATGCATTTAAATTGGTAAAAACTGTCCTTGTATTTTACAGACTGTTTTCCCTGCTTTGCCAGAGGGGGACTTGAAGCCTCGGAAATCTGTTGCTGGCATGAGATCTGCCCTGGTGAGCAGAGAGGAAAACAAACGAACCCCTGACGCAGGCAGCCACGTTGCCACATAAGCTCTTTGGCCATGCGAGAGCGAAGGGCTAGAAAAGCCTGCGGCTCGGCCAAAGTGCAGGCAGCCGCCAGGCAGGCAGGGGTGGCTGTGGGCGAGGTGGCAGGGCACAGGCACCACACGTGGAGATGGGTTCCTTCCAGGCACTGCAGAGCCAATCTGGGGGAAGATGTTGTCCTGAAAGAAGAGTCTCACCTTCCCCAAAGCCAAGGCTCACTGTGCCCTCCCAGCGCTCCTTTTGCCGACAGCTTTCTGGGCTAAAAGCTCTCCCTAGTGCTTTTAGGAGAGCTATCTCCATAACAGGGTTGGGATATGTAGATTGGGATATGAAGCACCAGATTTTGGACAGCCCATATGCAACACATCCTGGCAACACACCTGTGAGCCTCTTAAGAGCTAGATAGCTGGTGTGGAGATGCCAGACTAAATCTAGAGAAGCACGAGTAGCATCCTTGAGCAGTAAATCACAACCACCTGCCCTGCTGCGGAAGCGAGGACACTAAGGAGGTAGCGTCGCCATGTTCAGAGTTATCCCACTTTATCAGAATGGCTATGGCGCCTGACTTTACACTCAATCTCCATAATGAAACCTATTTTTTTAAGTCAAAAACCAGCAGGAAACTTAAGAAAATTAATGGAGAAGAGCCATACAGGACTTCATGAAAGGCACAGGACTGGGAGGCAGTTCTGAGACAGCCTCTCTGAAACAGGCTTGCGCTTTGCCTGGTATTATTTGCTTGGCCAACTTGTGTAAAGCACCCGTCACAGGGATCCTCCGCCCTGTCCTAGTCCACAGCATGGAGAAGGGTCTCTGCCAGGGAACAAGGCAGCCAGCGTGGCACCCACAAGCTGCACAGTCATCGCGGCCCTGTGACCACTCCACTCTGGCTCAGAGTCCTTTGAGCTTGAGGATTTATAGAGGAAATGATCTCGAGTAAGCAAGGCTCCCTGGGGACCCCACCTCCCCCCTGCTACCTGCTCTGGAGGGGGGCATCTCTGGGACGTGGCTCAGCTGGTGGAGTGGCCAAGCCCATGGGAGGCTGAGGACCTCAGACAACCAATTCTGGCCAACAAAATTTTCCAAACAACCGTACCTGGATTCCCCTTAGACTGCTCATCTTCCACTTCCAGCTCAAACAGGCCACAGCCAGCAGTGTCTATAAGCAATAAGGGAATCGTGGTCTCTTCTGTACAGGTGACGCCCAGCAGGTCCCTGCACAAGGTATTTGGGAAAGGGCCAGTTAACAACGCTGAAATTATGCCAAAGGGATCATGAGTTGCGTGCTTGCTTACTCCTCCCAACAACCCTGCAAGGACAGAGGGAAAAACAGCTGGATGTTGCTTCCAAGGGACAAGGCTGCAGACCAACAACGGTGTCCTGTGGGGTGAAAACGCAGGAAGATTGGCTCTGGAGGTGGTGAAGAATGACAGAAACCGAGAACTGAGGTTCCCCCCTTTCTGCTCCGCCAAGCTTTGGATCCCTTTGCATCTGCAGTGATGCTACTGAATTGCATACCATGTACAGCAGTAACTAAGCAGGGCCCCCCAGCTCTGGTGACGTCCCCCAGCTTTCAGCTCCAGGCTTCCTGGGTTCAGTGCCAGACTGGCAGCCACAGCCGACAGCACAGCAAGCCCTGAGAGGTCCAGGGGAGTTTGGCAACACCAGAAAGCCATAGCTGAAAAGCCATTATTGCTCTGCACCATGGGATTGCCATTTAAATGCTCTCCCAAAATGCAAACAAAGAGCTGAGAGCCTTGGAGAGTCTCGCAAGGGCCAGCCAGCAGTGCTGAGAGCTCTCTCCCCAGCTGTGCTGCACAGCACAGTCATTGCAAGGCAAGGGTACAGTGTGTGGGTGTTAGTGTCTCACTTAAATGGTCTCAAACAGGAAAGATACGCAGACCTAGGGAGATGTGGCAGCTGCTTTCTGTATTTTACATTGTTGAGAGGAAGGAGTGCCTGAACTATTACCAGAGATTTCACAGCAGGGCTGTCAGGCAAGAGAAGAAAGCACAGCACAGGGAACCACAGAGGAACTGGGTTTTCACATCATTTCTACACCTAAAGCTGCTGCATTCAAAAAAAGTGTTAATAAACCATATTTTAATACCCAAGGAAGTTGCTAGCTGAATTCACGGCCTAGGAAGAGGGCAGTCTACGGAGGGCAGGAATGGAAAGCCTGGAGATGGCAGGAGAGCTCTGAAACAACAACCTGTTACTGTACATCCTGTAAAATCACAGAGAGCTGTGACTCCGGAGAGTCTGCAAGTAAACAAGGCAGATGGCAAGCCATCAGAAAAGAGGATTACCTGCAAATGACAGGCAGGGAAGTGAGGGCAAAGGCAGTTTCCAGTTCAAGACAAGCCCCCAGCTGTAGCCTCTCCTTCCCAGGACTCCTGGCACTGCACATCTGGTCCTCTGCATTTGTATGCCACTACGGCCTTCGCTTCCCAGGGATTCTGGATGTTACTCACTCCACTGACAACAAACGTATCCTCTCTTGACTGAAACTCATTTTTCTCCTGTCTGAAGCTACTGCTGTTGTAATGCACGGCTGGGAAGGTACAGATGTCAGTGCAGCTATGACAGGATCCAAAGACCCCGCAAAAGAGCCCAGGATGCACCTTCCCCAGTCCTTTGGCAAACCAGAGCCCAAAGGAAGAGCTCTTCCCTGGCTTTTGAGTTGCTGCCTCAGCCCAGCGACTGGATGCCAAGAGAGGCACAAGGTACCTTCCCCATTTCCCAGGACCCCAGGGACCAGGAACCAGCTTTACTTTCCATGACCTCCTCCGGAGCAAGGCTGTCTCCAGTTCCCCATTACGGAGGAATTAGAGTGTTTCCTACCCTGTGGAGGGTACGACAAGTTTATCTCCCTCTCTTTGTAACATCAAACCTAACAGGCTTCCCATCTCCTCTATACCTGCCCCACTTACTGTCCTGCCACTGTCCAAGTCTGTGCAGACAAGACTGTGAGCAAAAGGCAAGTTCTCCATGTAGATAATCCTGATTCTTTGCCTATTTGCAGTGACCACGGGAAGCCCTTGCAGCATCTCTCGTCCCTGGGAATGTCGCTTCAGAGGAGTAATACATAAATCTTTCACGTGAGAGAAGAATTCTAAGGCAGTGAGATTGCAGCAGAACTGGCTGTTGCCTTGGAGAAAAGCTGTCCGGTGCTTTGCTATCCCTTCAGCATGAAGGGGAAAGGCACTTCCACCTGCTGCAAGCTAGCCCAAGCTGCGGAGATGGATTTTTGTTCCTGGGGAGATTCCTTGTCTGTGATAACAAACCAGTTTGTTCCTGCAGCCAGACACTGGACCCAGGCTCAACGCACTGCCCTGGGGCATCCAGGCACCCTGTGCTTCATCTGGGAGGAGGTGATCCCAGCTGGGTGAGTTGCGCGTTGCAACCACGGGGCATTCTGGCTTCTGAGCATCGTCCAGGTGTCGTACCACTGGGGAGGGGGTGTTCCCCCACGTCCCCCATCAGCGAGGGGGTGTTAGCCCAAAAAAAGTGCCAAGGAAAGGGACACCTGCCGCTGTACTTAGATAAAAACTGACAACAGAAACAGCTGGTGATTTTCAAACCATGTTCTCACAGACTGAGTCACAAATTTTGAATGTGAAAAACACTGCTTGCAGCCTCCCTGACTTAATTCTGGAGATGTGTGGGGGTTTCTGATGTGCTTCATCACCCATTTCAGAAGGAAGGGAGATTTGGGAAGAAGGTTTTGCTCCCTTGGAAATACTCTGCCCCTGAAAAGTTTCCTTTTTTTGAGAAAAGATAGTGCTGCAGAAGTCTGCAACAGATCACAGACCAAGCATTTCCGAGTGCCTCCCGTGTCAGAGCAAAAGCTGGTAAGGAGACATGAAGTTGTTCGGAGCAGAACTGCACTTCTTCCAAAGACCAGTCTTTGTGCTTCAGGTAAAGGAGATGAGACTTGCATCGACAGTGCTCTTCAGGGAAAGGCCGTGGTGGGAGCACAGCCCTACTGTCAGACATCGGGGATTACACCCTGAAGAGTCGTTCTGAACGAAAGCCCACAGGTATCAGGCTTTACAAGCTGGGCCAAGAACTCCCTCACAATCTGTAGCACAAGTTGTTTGCGCCTGGACCTTCCTCCAGCCGTAGGTCTCAAGACTGGGAGACGCTGCTTCAAGCTTCACCTCTCAAAAGAGCACCGAGGTCACTGTAAAGTCAAGGCTAGAATACGATCCTATGGGCCGGCTTTGCCAGTGCCAGAGGTGTGGCGGGGGCTACGGTCTGGATCCCTCCGGTCAGATCTTTCTTCAAAGGGAGACCTCAAAATGCTTTCAGCAGAGGTGGAGATTCCCCTCCCCGCACTGTGCTTTGGGACTCTGCAGGTTCCTCACCCATCACCCTCCAGCCCTTAGGAAGCAGGTAACAAAAAGCAGAGTTTGTCAAGTGCTGTTCTGCAATTGCGGCTGCAGCCCAGGCTTCGGCTGCTTTCCGGGAGGAGCAGGCAACTCCTGTGGGCACTCGCCAGCCTTCACTTCCTGAGGATGCTTCTCCTTACGCGAGAGCTTTCCCTAGAACTATCAGAGAATAAAACATACTTATTTCTTGCTCAGCTAAGGGATTAAGCAAACCATTTGGCCTAAGCCAACAAAAGAGGTGAGATGCTCACAAATACCCCGAAGGAATTCGTACCAGCATCCCAAACAGGAGAAGATCATGGTCCAATATCAAGCCCCTGCATTACCTGGTCTTTTACAGAAGCACAGAAACTTTACATGGTCCAGTGCCTGAACTGAGGACTGCTGTATTCATGCGGTATGTCAGCAGGGCTGTGGACTGGCAGGTTTGATTCTGAGTTTAGAAACCAGTATCTGCAGGAAAAGACCCTGAGCAGGGGACTAAGCCGCACTGCGGACTGGAAAGAAAAACATTCACTCCTTCATCAGCTATAAAAATAAACCAGCTAATCAGAACAACGAAGTTGCCTAACGTCAACTTTCCAATTGGTTTTCTATCTTAACGGTTTCAAACGATTTTGCCTGGGGTTCTTCACTAGTTGCTATTTTTAATTTGCAAAGTTAAATGGAAAAAAAAAAACACGGCAAGGAGCAAGATCAGTCGAGAAGAGGGTTTTGTACAGCACCGATCCCGGAATTAGATCCGTATGGCTAAAACATTGCTGAATGAGTCCTGGCCATCTCAGCCGAGCTCCTCTTGGCAACGACGAACCAGCCTTGCCTACTCTTACCTACAGAACCCACCATCCTCACCCATAAAATTACATACGTATACACAAATGTGCACATAAACCAAGACAGAAGCCAGCATAGCTTCACCGATGCAAGCTGAGCCGAAGCCTCGATAGCCCTGAAGCCTTAACACAGAGCATGCTGACACAAGCAGAAATCCCCGTGCTGGCTGCAGCAGATGTAGATGAGGGCGCCAGCGCTGCCTCAAACACAAAGCTTGCTCTTCCCATCCAGGCGGTATTGTTCACACTGTTCACAAGCAGGATTAATCTGAAACAAGTATGATAAAATGGCCTCTCCAGCCACCTCCAAAACCGGATCTGCTATGAAATGGAGAGATTCTAAGGGAATATCAATTTTCTGACTCCCAAATATCTGCATTTAAAAAAAGAGTATTGCTAAAAATACAAGAGCACCATTAGGACAAGCACCGTGATATTCCGTGCTTCTCCAGGTCCAACAGAGAGGGTTAATGTTTTCCCCTCCACCTCTCAGAACTGCACTGACTGCAATTTTAAAAAGCAGCAATTATTGACAGTCACAGCATGTGTTGGCAAACAACTGTCTGTCCCGGGGTGCAATGGAAATGAAACGCTAGTCACTTCCTTTAAATTACCAAAGAAAAGGGAAGCCACTGTAGACAAGGAACGGATCCGATGCCATCAGACCTGCCTCAGGTGCTGCCCCGGCAGTAAAACTATCCAAGCTGGAAAAGGAATCTTGCTTTCTGCTCTTTCTGATGTCGATGCTGGGACCAAAATGGGACACACACTGGCCCTCATAATCGCGTGGACATGTGGAAACACAATAAAAGGCTGGTGTTTGCTCCCACCCTCAATGAGAGCTTGGGATAGAGAAACACTGCTTGAGGCATGCCCGCTGCAGGTCAGGCCTTCGTATATTCGCACCAGGTGCGAGGAGATTTATTTTGTTGCTTATCACACCAAAGGAGGAAACAGAAGAGAACTCTGCCTGACTTCTTGTTACATGGACAAAGGACAACTCCCCCATTAACATTTCCTTGATTAAATAAGGGACGAAACAGAAACGCTATTGCAGGCCCAGGAGGAATGGAAAACTCCACCACAGGGAAGGGAGAAACCCTGCATGCGATGGGATGAAAAAGACATCTCTGCTCGCATACCAGTGAAGAGCAAGTCACTTACTTGAGCAAATGCTGGGCTACTGATGGGTGAGCAGTGAGCCGGCCGCTGTACATCTCCGAGGAAGCCCACTGCATGATGGCCTGGTGCATTCGGTACTGCACCGTCAGCATCTTCACAATCTTCTCCCCATACCTCTCGATGAGACGCTCCATCAAGCTGAGTGAAAGGCCCTTGGCAGCAGCCCTGCATGGGAAAAGCAAGTCAGAAGCAGAGCCTAGATGTCTGATCCAAAGCGATGAGCTACACTACAGATGTCCCCCTCTTTGGAGTAAAGAATCAGTCAGCATCTCGCTACAGATGCAGCCGCGGCGGTGCTGCAGCTGGAATTGAGCACAGTGTCGATCAGTGCTAACGGGGTTAAGTTGCGATGCCATGGGAGCACCTGCAATACCTACTCTGGACCCTGCTGAGCACCCTCATGCAGCTCTGCTGGGATGGCGTTATCTCCCTGGCCTTCCTACTCTGTTTCGCTTGGGTACCAACAGGCGGGGGAAAGGGAGCGGGAGAAGGCTGCGGGCTCCCAAGCGTTATCTTTCAGCGTAGGCTCCCCAACAGGGTGCAGACCCTCAGGGATAGACTTCTGCCTTGCACGGAGATAGATCAGCTCGAACACATCAGGGTGGAGAGATGCCTGCTTCCCTTTCCCGTAGGGAAATACTTAGGAGTGTTGCCACTGTAACGCGAGAGATGCAAATGGTATCGGCTATCCTGGCCTGCAGCAGTCACTCCTCACACCCAGATCTGCTCAGCATGGTGGGACCAAGATGAGTGAGGATGCCCGAGATCTCTACTTGGGGAACCAGCTCCAGAACAAAAGCCTCTTAACCTGTGAGCTCATCCCGTCAACATCCTTAGCCACGCCGCTCATAACAAGCTCTAGACACTGCATCAGTCAGTGTAACATTGCACCCGTGTTGCTGCAAGCTCAGCCACGGCACCAGGATCACCTAATGCGCTAGTGTCAGAGCTCGACCCCAGATCTTGAAATGCTTGGTGTCGACGCAGCCAGACCTTGCTAATGTCTTATCGAGACGCTTGCGGCTCAAGCGTTCTCAGTACTCCTTGGCCGCTCACCCCAGACTAACGCACTAATGCATTTCAGCGCTTATTGCTTTATTGCCCATTAGGAAAACCAACACTCCATCACTTCTGGCAAAGGTCCCGTGCCTATATCTGTGACACAAATTAATAAAGCTCCTAATGAAATAAGCCTTTCAGGAGCCTAATTGCTTTCTCTTCACCATACAGAAAGGGTTTGTTAGCAGCATCGCCTAACGGTACTGTCTGAGGAAGACGGACAAGAATCGCTGTACTTTGATTTTGCATTTTGAGCATTTCAGAGCGTAAAGAGCTTTTTCATACTGCGCATCCAGCGCCTTGTACAAGGCCGTGGTTCATGGTGAGGGGTTCTGGTTGCTACCAGAACACAATGAACAAGCACAAAGATGATGAAATGATGACAGAGAACAGCTCAGGAAAATTATTTCTGTCAAGGCTAAGGGGCACAGCATGTATCCAATTACTGCCGTGGGAAGCATTACATTACTACATGGCAACACAGCGAGCATCTTGTTTGCTGTACTGGCCAGCCCTGTCATGTTAACAACAGGGCACTTGGTAAATTGAACAAGAGACTGCAAATTCATTAAAGCTGCAGACGAGAAAATTGAGGGTAGATCTTTCCGAGAAGCTGAGTCTCATTAGCCCTCCTTCTTGCTAAATGACAGAATGCAGCATACACAGAACAAAGGGGTCATAAACTGGGAACGGCTGCAACTGCAGGACTTCGGAGGCAGCGCTGCTTCTTCAAAGGCTGCTGTAATGTTAACAAGCGTTGAACACCACATACGGGCACAGAAGCCAGGAGGAGGGCTGGCAGGTTTGCAATAAGGATATTGTGCTTTATGCAACAGAGGTTTCGTGCCACGCATTTTGCTGCTGACCATGAACCACCCTGGGGTTGACCATGAAGGTCCCCATCCCCAGTGTTGCTCCTGGCACGTACTTACAGAGGTCCTTATGCTCCCAGCTGAGAGCACGGGAACAAAGCAAGGTGCGGGTGAAACTGCAGTCTGTCAGAGGTGGGCTGGGTTTTCGGGAGGGGAATGGGATTAGGTGAGGGGGAAGAGTAGGACATGGGGCTGGGGAGCTCATTGCAGTTATCAGGAATTAGCTTCTCTCCTTCCAGGCTCATCACTGAATGAGAAGGCGCTGACAGCCTGATCCTCCCGGCTCGGCTCTGCCCCATGGGGCATGCTGAACGGCAGCCTTGATCTCCCAGGCACGGAGGAAAGGAAGCAGTTTTAATAGGGAGAGCTGTCTGCATTCAGGCACAAGCACCTACCTAAAATATCTGTTCCCTGAGGAACAGCCCTTCCTCCTGCGTGACCAGGGATCTGGGGATTCAGAGCCCACCTCTTATTTGGCCTTTGCCTAGAGCGCAACTGCTATCACCAAGATAAAAGTGCTTCTGGTTCCTTCCACTAGCCATCTCCTCCTGACAGGCTAACTGAAAAGCAGGTCTCATGCTGAGTCACCCATAGGTGATCTAACTCTCAGGGCCAAGAGGGCACCACGAGGCTTTAATTGCCCTGACCAGCCTCAGCTGGGACCCACGCCCCCTGCCCACGGGCCCCATTTAAGCTCAGCGCTGGCCATTCAGCCCCTGCCTGAGTTGTGCCCTAGCTCTGCCTCCTGGATAGAGCACTCTGTGGCCCTTGGAGTGATGTTGCAGGTCACTTTGGCCCTCTCTTTAGCTGCATCTTCTCAGTGGATCCCGGACCTGTGTTGTGGCTTTGCTTCTAGCCCACCTCCTGATGGGACCCCGGCCCTGGCTCACAGCTTGCTGGAGCTGTTGATGAGCCCCACGACCAGCCCCTGCTCGCTGTGCTCAGGCCACGTGGGGCTGCCCTGTTGAGGATGATGCTGTTCCTGGTCTCTGCTGCTGCCGGACACTGGCTGTGCAAGTCACATCGGGCAACTCAAGTGAGAAGTGAGGGGTACCAAAACAAGATGCTCTCAGAGTCTTAAAGGGGTGCAGCAAGCTTAGCAGCCTTACCAACCAAAGGTTCGCCCCATTTGCTTTTGGCCTTTACTCCCCTCCCTCAGCTTAGAAATTACTGCAAATCTGAGAGCAAGCCTAAAACTGATTTTTATGCAGAACTGGCAGGAAAACCCTGGTGGTTTTTAACAACAAATATTCTGAAGTGTTTCTTGTAATGAAACATAGAAAAGCTTGGGGAGGCCCTAAGCCTCACAGCAAGCCTTAGAAATAGTGCTGTTCTATATACTAACAGCACAGTTTCCACCACAGGGATCTACATGAAGTTATATGTTGAATTAATAATGAGGATATTAAACTGCTTGCATATATTTTACCTGTTAATAAATTTCCTATTATTTTACTGCTCAGTTAACTCCTACTATGGCTGATTTCTATGCCAACAAAATCATAAGAACACTGAGCAAAAGCTTTTTAAGTATCAATTGCTTTAGAGAAATTAAATTGGGACAGGAGGCTGGACAGACAGAATCAAGCACCTGATGCTCAGGAGGATCTACTTTAAAGTACCTAAAGCAAAGCTAGGAAAGCTAAAATTGCCAAAGCAAGCCCACAGCAGCTGGCGTTTGCTGCTAACCTGGTCTCGCCTTGCTTCACGTACAGGAAAAGGCTGTACTTTCTTTCTACTGTACTTTCCCCTTCCCAGGGAGGGGGTGGGGGTACCAGGATAGATCCCGGCGAAGGAGAATGAGGCCCCACTGCTCTTCATCAGTAAGGCTTCCCCCTCCAGCTCCTGGAAGAAACCTACACATTAATGGTGATAGCTGCAGCCAAGTGGAACCAAATATTTCAAAGGCTTTTGTGCCCACCATCGCGTGAAATATCCTTTATGGGCTGGGTGTGAGGAGTCAGCCTGCCGCGTAGATGTCAAGAATGATCAGTACGAGGGGGAACAACAAGGGAAGCGTTTCCCCATGGAGGGATGGAGCTGTGCCCGCACTCGTGTTCTGTCTTTTCTTACTCATCCTCTGGATAGCTGGTCTCCTCCCTAAGAGACAGAAGGGGATGCTGGTGTGACTCTGATCTGCGCTGTGCACCGCCGAATTCAGACGGCAAAGTCTGGAGAAGGATGTCACTGTGCTTTCCTACCTCAAGAGCTCTGCACTATGCTCTTGGATGTCAAAACAGGCTGAGGCTGTTGTGGACATGCAAAGTGTGAGCTGACCTTTGCTTTGTGCCCTGGGCTCTTCTATCCTGGTATAGGTTTAGGAGGTTTCACAAAAGGTAAAGTAGTAGTAAGTGAGGCTGTGCAGAACTCCTCCTTTCTCTGGGTATTGTGGGTTTCTTTTAATCCTTGCAAATATGATGGAGGAGGGTAGCTTGTTCCTTCCAGCTGTGGAGGTTAGCAGAGAAACCCAAGGCCTGACACTTGCACTTCAGTGACAAAATGAAAGCAAATCCATGTGGAGCTGACATGCAAATCAGCAAACTACCGAGCACAGAGGACTAGCACGTGGATTTGGGGTGGTGGAGACATCCAGACTGACTGCTAACAAACCAGACGGCAAAATATTCCCATACTTGTCTAAGAGACTAGTTGAGAGCAAGAGGTCTGTGAAGTTCTGCGGATATCTGAAGAATATAAAAACAAATTAATAAATCAAAGCCCTGATGTGGAGACAAATCAATTAGGATGTTGGAAAAGGATGGAATGAGGACTAAAATGAAAACAAGGAAAACAAATGTTCCTGTCAGGCAGCGGAAAGTGTCCTGGCATTGAGCTGCCCTCTGGGACCGGGCCAAACCCAGCAGGAGGCTTGAAGCTGATGTCTGTGAGCTCTGGAGCAGGCTGCCAAGAGGGGAACAGCAGGGGACTGGCATTTGCCATCGCCAGGAGGTCTTTCAGAAGAAACACATCCAGCACAGACAAGATGTGGGTGAATGTACTGTAAAAGGTGTGTGAGGGGATGCCCTCTGCATCCCGAGATAACTCCGGGCATGTCAAAAAGCAAGAAAGGGGAGCACCCTTCAGACTCTCCACCAAAACTCCCTTAGCCTCAAGTGGAAAAAAACCTGATGATAATAATTGATAAAAGCTGAATCCATGGAGGAAAAAGCAGGTAACAAGAAGGTAGTTACACCAGACAGGGCCCAGCTCCCTGAGCCGAGCACCAGCTGTGCGGAAGCCCAGTCGTCTGACTGCACTTGCAGCATGGCTCCCACAAGTGTTCCTGTTTAACTGAGGCCTCCTGCTTAAGCAGGACTGACTTCACATACCGTAGTAACAGACGATCCTTCTGTCAGCCCAGATTCATCCCAGCTAACTTTAGACCCTTCACTGAGGTCCCGAAAATAGGAGTCCACCCACTTCAGGTCTGCTGTCATCAATGGAGGAGAAGGGGAAAGTAGGCGGAAGGGTTTGAGTCCGCTGCATGAATCATCCCTGGAAATAGCTTATCGTTCCATTAACCAAAGAGGAGATGGCAGGTGATTCGGTGCCTTAACTAGATCTGGAAATGCCTAACAAGATGGAGGTAGAAGGAATCTGCCTTTGTTGCATCTCACAGCCTGCAGGGACTGTGAAAAGCACAGAGCGGTGCTCTCCAGTGTCTGCTTTCTTTGCATTGTGCAGGGGGGTGATGCTGTGAAGAGGAAAGCTGTGCTGTGTGCCTCGTTCGATACAGCAAAAGCTTTTAGTTGGGCAGCAATTAAAAACAAGGCCGGAGTTGAGATCTGTAAGAAAAAGAGCTAATCATTTTTAAAGGTGTTTATCTGAAAAGTAATTGGATTTCTCAAAATAAGTTGTTCTAATCGATGTAAATTTGTTAGCTTTTGCATTTAATTAGGAGGCTAGTGAGGCAAACTGTCAGCTGCTCCAGCTGGACCTCACTGCACATCTTCTCCATCGCAGGCTGGCTGGGGCGTTCCACTGGACAACAGCAGAGCTTGAAAGAAAGAAACTCTTTTCTTTCAGCATTAGGCAGTTTTGCTTTCTACCAGGATAACACGTGCCATCCCAGGTATTTTCCACAGGACAAATACTCTGCATTGTGCTATTTCAACCCTCTGCAGTTCAAATGCTCTGTCCAAGAGCCCTCTGCTCTACAGAACCAGCGGAGTTGAGGGACATGTTGGTAGCCTGGGAAGAGGAGAGGGAAATTTTGCTGTTCCCATACAGAGGCTAGGACTAGAGGGGCGGACTCCAGATCAGTGCCTGCCTGATGAGCACCCACTCTAACTTCTGTATGTGCAGTTAATACCTACCAGTGTACCCATCTGCAATTAATACCTGTGGGGCTGCTACCGAGAGCTCCCACGGAGATGAAAGGTAAAGCCATAAATAGCTCCAAAAGCTTTATTTTCCACTTGTTTTCCTGCATTCTCAGTCTTCCAAGAGTCAGCCACCTGAGCAATGCACTAAGCTTGAAAATACCCAAACTGAAGTGAGGGGAAAGACAGGAAAGATGGACTCGCAGACAGACGCCAGGCTCGGGTTCAAGGTATCTTGCTCAGTCCTAGAAGCCGCCACAGGTTTCCTGTACAATGTGGGATGAAATGGGGAGAGTAATTCTTCTTCCCCCTTCATGCTGTTTATTCAGATCACAACAGGGACCATCTCTCATCATATACACCATGCCTAACACAACAGGACATTAGCTGGAGTTTCCAGTGCTGAACTAACACACTTCAATAATAGATACAGAAAGCTGGGTTTTCTCTCGTTCCCTCCTGCGTGGCTTCTCTTGTAGCCACTCCTCTGGCTGAGTTCATACGATGGCTTTCCCCGGAGCGCAGGAACAAACTCGGGTCTCAGCTTTGTTATCTCTTTTTACGGAGCTGAAAATCTCCCAGACTTTCACACTTTGATGGATTTGCTTCACGTTAGCTAATAGGTGTCAGGAGTTACTCGGGGAGCTGAGAGAGGAACTGGGAGAAGACTGGCTGGCAGAGGCAGCAGCACTGTAGCAGCTTTGCCTTTTAGGCTAAAACAGAGAGACTTGCCTGGAGAGCGGCAGCATCTGAGAGCACAGCCCATAATTCTTCCAAGTAAGCTGAAGTCAGCTTGGCTTTTTGCACTTTATCTTCCAAAAGGCAACTGTCTGTGAGGCTGAGCTCTGGTGACTGGTGTCTTGTCACACCAGCACCAGGTCATGGACCCGCTTCTGCCTTGAGCAATAATTTTCGTTAATGTAGCAAGTTTTTTGGATCATATTTTACTGGGAAGCCAGGCCAAGATAGAAATCTGTTAACACTGTTGATTCAGACACACGCTCTCTCTGCTTTATTTTATTTTAAATCTACTGAACTTTAGGAAGGGCACAGTGTGACACAGTGTTTAAACATCCCTAAGGTTTCTCGTCCAAAAGGGATTACCCCACAAGAGAGGGGAGCTGACCGAACAACTGACTTGCCTGCACAGTTGGTAACCCTGACAAGGGGGAGGTCCAGATCTGACTTCTACCCACGTTCTCTCTTAATTTTACAAAGGCCAGTTCTTTGTGCAGCTGGGATTTTAAAAATATGGAAAGAAAACATGCAAAGTGCACACCAAAACTGTCAAGCTCTTTTTAAAGAAAAACAATGAACAGCAAAGACAAAAAGCTTGGTCCTTGCCATACCCATAGGACGTAAGGAGCAAAGCAGTGTTTCTGATGGAGACAGAGGACATTATGATCACCTGTGAGCACAGAAGAGACGCAAACTAGTGGTGGCTCTCCACTGCAAAGTCAAATGAACTCAAAACTGAGGGAGAGAAAAGCACAACTCCTCAAGCAGGACCAGGAGGCGATCCAGGAGGTCTGCAGCAGATGGGTCCTACCAATGAGCAGCTTTTTGCTGTTGGCTCCACGATGCAGCACCAGCAAAGGCTCCTGGCATCAGCCATCGTGACAGAGCAGAAGAAAGCAGCTAGGCAGGTGGTTAATGTTTCTGGAGCTCTTCTGAAGAAAATCTGCTTCATTTCAAAGAGGGGCCAAACCAGACATCAGTTGAGTGTTTGATCTGTTCACCCATAGTGATAGAGTTGGTATGTCTACTGTGTTTTGCCCTTAATCTGACAGTCTTGGATAAAATAAGGCTCTGTTCCTGGGGCTGGGCAGCCCTGTCTGCCTCGCCAGCACGCAGCTGCTCTCTTGGGACCACAGTGACGTGTGATGTGTGAGCATTTCCATCCACCTAAAGCTTCTGAGCTTGTAAATCAGCATTGCTGTGGCAGGAGTGCGAGACACGAACAAGTGCCCTTCCACAGCCAGAAGCATAAGCAGGGGAAGGGCATCTAACTCCCTGTTCGCTGTTTACTCATAATTTGCAATAACTTACTGGCACAAGCAGAGAGAGAGGGGTGAAAATCTCAAACCGGTGCCACTGCTCAGAATGGCAGTCGAGAGGAATCCTGCTGGCCGAGGACAGCCCGAAGACTGGGGCATCACACAGCTGTGTTACAGCTTCTCTGGTGGAGATGATGAGCCTTACACATCACTTAAAGGAAAGAATAACCCTGGAATTAGGAGGACCAAACTGTAAATTTCTTCTTGCTAGTAACCAGATACTTACTCCAAAAAGTACCTTGCACATCAGGCAAAGAGCTCGTCTCTACTGGGAATAGTTTTGTTATCTGAGTCCATGTTAAACCAGTTCCCTACTAATGTAAGCAAGTGAGGCTCTATCCCCCGACTAGCCCCTGACTGCTTCTTCCCACCCTAGGCTAATACCATCTGTCAGCTTAGCACAGAGTACAGCCTCTCCCCAGCCTTGGCTAGCTATTTGGCTCCTGTGTGGAGGTAAAATTATTTATTCCCCATTTATATATGGGGAAAACCTAGGCACAGAGACTGCAAACTCACGGTAGCTAACAGCGAGACAAGAAGGGTAGGGGGTTCTGGACAGGCTTTTCGCCGGTGACCAGCCTCGATACCTCTGCCAGACAGTGGAGGAGTGTGCTTGTCACCTGCCAAGATCTGCAAAACAACAACCATTTGTGCATCTGATGATGGTAAAATGAGATGGTCCAGCGCCTTAATATTATTTGCACCATCTCTTAGCCACCTGCTGTGAGCCGCTGCCTCCCGTGGATTTCTCATCTCCCTTGTTCACAATTCAAGGGAGATTATAGATATGTATCTTGCTCATTATTTTTTGGAAGCAGGAGAGAAATTTAATGAAATCAGCCCTTTCTCTGCTTCTGCACAATGACGGTTCAGTAATTCCAGATCTAGAGCTAGATAAACATGCGCACATTTATATTTCAAACAACCCAAAGGCTCCCTGGTAGTATTTAGAGTAGCCCCCTCGAAGCACAGGCAATTTACACTAGCTGCAGATCTCTTCCACAAACTAAATTGTTCTTAATATGCATGTTGTAGGTATTGTGAGGTTTTATAATCACTGTGGTGTGTCTGATAACGCAGCATCTGGGTGGGCCAACTCCCACGTTAATATGTCAGATAAATACTTGTGGAACCACAGAAGCAGAATTTAATAAAAGGAAGAGAAGACTTGGATTAAACTGAGTATGAGCCTGAATTCACTCCACAGAGCCTGCAGTCAGCAAAGAGGAGGGAAACCAGGCCGCCCTTCTTGGCAGCTGCAAGGAAACCTCATGTAGAGAAACAGATTATCTTTCTTAAAAACAAACATTTTGAAGTTTGTATATAAATATTGTTCAGTGAAACGGGAATTTGTGTCTCCGTTTTGTTCACCTTCTGTTTGCTTACCACTTTACTAGCTTGAATGGCTGATGTGATTGTTTTAAACTGTTTTTTGAACAACTTTCCGAACCGCTCTGAAAATTACTTTGCATAGCAGAGAGAAAACAGAATTCAAACACAGTGCTACTAAGCAAGCGGAATCGAAAAAATATCTCTGCTGATGACACATCTCTCAGGAAAACCATCTGTCAAAATATACACAATTTTGAGTAATCCAATAGTAGTCCATAGCGTAAGTACTCCTCCTCACTAAGGAGAAAAACCAAAGCAACCAATGCAAGCTCAGCGCACCGAACTCTTTGGAGCCGGGGCATGTTTCAGGTGACGGAGGGAAGGATGCAGGCAAGCACACAGAAAGCAACTGTCAGTCCCTCAGCAGTACCAGCCAGGACAGCGCAGACCCGCTGCTTTCATGTTGTTTATCCGCTGTTTGTCTCAGCAGTACCTGCCCCTTGCGCAGGGGCCACAGCAGAGGGAGAGTGGAAGGAGCCCACAGCGCTACAAAGGCTTTTTGAGCAGAGCTGTTTCCATGATGCTGCAGAGCAACCTCCGACGTTCCCAGTGTAACAGATCTCCCTGAAACACGGCTTGGTCTGAGTTTCTGCTTGCACTCACCCTCCCTGTCTGCCTTGCTTTTTCTGCAGAGGATCCTCTCTGTCGAGGGCACGCAACCCCTAAGTAAATGTGGGACAAGGACAAAAGGCAATCTCGGAGGATACGGGGACTCTAGCTGCTGGGTTGTGCCCCGATACAGCTTAAAGGACCTCTGCAAAATGAGCACGGCAGTGCTTCAAAGGCAGACAGCTCCCTGTCACTGTGTGAGCAAGCATTCCCACTGTGAACGGCCAGGATTCGGTACAGAATCACCTTCTGTTTCTGAGGTTTGCTTTAGCAGCTCTACCAAGGTAACCCACCTAGGGTTGTTCCTACAAAGCTCAATCCAATGTGTGGACTCCCGCAGGCCACGTCTCTGCTCCTGCACGGATGAGCCTCACAGGCAAGATGCACGCACCTTTGAGAATTCCCGGAGACTCCAGAGGGGGCCGAAGGCTGCCTGTCAGATTGCTCTCCCTGTCTGCAAACCCAGACCCCTTGCAAGCCCTGGAGCAGTCGCGCAGCGGGCACTCATCAGCACAAAAGGCAACTCTCCTGCACCATGCTGACCTCACACGCTTTGCTATTATGAGGCTTGGTCAGCAGCAGGCAAAATGACCAACTGTCACGTCCCTGTGTGATAAGAAAGCCTGCTCAGATGGAACCACATTAAGCTTTAAGCAGCGGCTATCAGTCAAACAGGTCTGATGTAACGCTGGCACTGTGACCAAACCCAGCTCACGGGGCACGCCAATAAATAATCCACATTAATGAAATCTCTTGACACTTGAGGCATTCGGAAGCATTTGGCTGCATAAATAACAGGAGGCCCCGGGACCACGAACCGCTCCTTACTTGTGAGAGATGATGGTGGGGGGAAGCTGTTTGTGATCCCCGGCCAGGATGCACTTCCGAGCCTTCAGCAGGGGTATCCAGCAGCTGGCTTCCAGGGCCTGGGCACACTCATCTATCACCACGACATCGAAGTGATCTTCAGGAAGCAGCTTCAGCGGGCCATCAGAGGAAGCACCTAATTAAAGGAGAAGGCGCGCAGCTTAGCAGGGAAGCACTGAAGAGCAAGCAACCTGTTTTTAAAACAAACCACACATGCTTTAACTGCGATCGAGGGAGGCAGGTAAAATAATGTTTGTTTGCAGAAATATAGGAATTCGGCTCTCTAGTCCATACCAAATACAGGTATGTTCATATGCATATGCCAGAATTGGTTTTGCCCATTTCTGTTTGTCCTTTTTTGCCCTGGCATCCAGGCCCCAAAACTTCCAAGAATCTTTGAAAACAACAGTGAAACCCAAATGACAAACAGAACGGCATGCCTGAACACTTGACCCGGAGCAGGAGCAGAGCAAAAGCATTAATGAACAGCCACTCTCCTTCTGCCCTCAAATGCAAACAAAACTTCTCACCACCCAAAGCTGAAAGGATGACGGACTTGAGATTTGCCTTCCCTGATACACTGAGGGACACCCCAAGAGGGAAAGATAGCTGAGACCCTGACGCCTCTGCCCTGCTGAGCCTGGCTGCGCTGCTCTGTCCTTCCTCATGGCGGCAGGAGAAGGGAAGGCGCAGGAGACTGTAATCAGACAACCACGGCGAGGGCTATTTTTTTACATCAGACATCCATTTGTAATGTCAAACAATTAACCCGTACGCATGTCCTGCTGTAATCCAGGTGTGAACTGATATTGATCCATGCATTGATGAACCGTGAGTTTCAGAGGCGTCAAAAATATCACTGCAATTCACAAGAAAAAGGGATGCAAAAGGAGGAGAGAAGGATTAAGAAGCCAGCGTGCCAGACAAAGAGGTTTTTATTCATGGCGTTCACAGAAATGCTCTTCCAAAAGCTCCTGCGCTATTGCAGTGTAGCTCTGAAAGCAGCTCTGATTAGGGGTGATTTTGCTTTGCCACTGTAAATCCTGCTGCCTCTACAGCTTTGCATCAGTTCAGATGTTACAGTTTGTCAACTGAGACACCATGTTTTCCTTTAAAAGCATTTTTTCCAGCCTATATGAATCCACTCTGGTAACAAGGGGCATACAGTTTGAACCTGACTTTGCAATTGTGCCATTGAAGGTGAAAGGAAAAGAAATAAGTGGAAAGGTTCTCTCTAGCTGAAATGTGACATGCAGCTGTGCAGATGGTTTTCTTCCCTTACAGCCTTGCAGCTCGACTTGAGTTTATCGAACTCCCATTAACCAAAGGTCACTGCTGTCCCTGTGTGTTGCCATGATAAAATTCTCTCTCTGCTGAACCTAGCAACAGAGCACTTGGCTTGCATAAATAATAGCTCCCATCAAACTACGTGGTTTCAGACAAATACCAAGATGGCTTAACTGAGAAAAATACAAAATCCAAACCCCTTGTTTGTTCGCCACCTTTTGCTGAAGCTGAATTGCACAGACCTCCGCACTGGCTAGCAAGCCCTAGAGTCCCAGGAGAAAACCACATCTGATCAACACAACGCTCGGCACAAAACACCAGTTTTACTGAAAAAAGGAAACCTCTCCCTGTTTTTTCAGGCAAAGTTAAAAGAAGCGAGAAGCCAATTCCCAGCAAATAGTGCACCAGAAGGATTTATCTTCCCTTTAGCCTTCACACTAGCAACTTGTGAATGGCCCATGAGGTTCTTTTTTATGACCCAAAAATATTGATGTTGCCCTTCAGCAAATAATCCCCGAGCAACCAAATCTGAAGATTATAAGTGGGCCCTGGCATATTACACATCTGATCTGGAAAAGCACGTTAGCATGGGTTAAACCTGAAGCACTTACGTTCCCTTTCGATCGTAAGGGTATTGCTTTCCTACTTGTAGATGCAGATGTGCCTACATGTGCTGCCTGACGAATACATGGAACTGTTCCCTAAATCCCATGTCGTTTACACCGCTTGGGTGACTTACAGAGCTAACCAAACACATGCAGACTGAGACCAGGCTATGGAAACGTGCTGTATCCAATCAGTCACAGAAACTACCCAAGCAGGAAAGCAATTCCACGTGACTTATGAAATCAATAAGCAGATTGCACACCTCCAATAGCACTTGTTTACTCACTGAAAGCTCGGCTCCTACTCACAGCTAACAAAGACGGGCCATGTTGGCTCACACCAAAGGCCCTTCTGGACCCATACTCTTTGCTGAACAACAACATCACGTGCCAGAGTGCAGGCAGGGAGAATCCCACTGTGGCGGCGTTTGAGAGCTTGCAGGAGACTTGACCGAACTCCCAGGAGCTTGGAGCAGGAAGACTGTCTCCCTCCTATCCTGACAGGATGCTGCATTGCAGGGCACATGGTTTTTACATGAGTCCTGACAAGTGAGGTAAAATACTGCAAAGAAAAAGAGGATCTCGCACCTGTGTTCGTAGCAAGGACAACACTGGCACGGGTAAGGGCTGCAGCCATGGCAGTTTCTTCTCGTTCCTTTAGCTCCTTTCTCAGTGCCTTGATCTCACTGAGAAAATGGCTCCGCTCTCCCTTGTCTTGAGCCTTTTTGGTTTTTGCCTAGAAAAATAGAAAAATCAAGATAGAACAAACTGTTTCTAGTCCTAGGGATATGTTCAGCTTCTCAGATAACCACAGAACCTGGATACAGCATGGCTTCTCTACGTCCATCGTGATACACTGGCTCATCATGATCAGCCCCGCAAAACCTTGGTTTCTCTTCCCTCTCCCTGCCACAAAGCCCCTTCCACAATCAGTGTTGCCTGAAGCATAAAGAGTATTTCTGTCTACGCAAAAGATGGACTATGTCAATACAATCCCGGGCTCTGAGCATGAAGCAGCAAAACGAGAATATCGCTGCCCATCAGACCAGCTGGGAGCATCAGGAGTAACGCTGTCACTCAGGGTCCAGACAGCAGTTTCTCAGACTTAGTTGGTCCACGCTTAAAACTCCTCTGGCTGCACATTTTGATAGTCTCCAATTGTGAGCATAAAGTGTTGAAGAGTAACTTCCTGTCCTTAGGTCCTCCGTTCAGCCCTTCCCGCTCTGCCCTGTACTTTCCCAATGCCCCAGAGATCAGAAAGTCAGATGCTTCAGTCTGGCCGACAGCCGAGTCTAGGCACCAGTCAAAGCACCTGGGCACAAAGCAGGGAGTAATGTGCAATGGCGATTAGGCTTAATGGGAAGAAGGGTCTTGTGCCTTTGCTGGGTGAAGAACCGGGACTTCCCATCTCATTCTGCTGTGTTGCTCGGGGGAAGCAGGGACCCTCTGGCTCCAAGTGACCTTGAAGCAGGAGAGCTCCCCAAGTTGACTGCGCCATGTCCAGCCAAAGCAGCAGCTTTGCATTTTTAGAAAGGTGTCTCTGAGTTGCAGTGAATGATGCAGACCAACATTTAGACGGGCTCATGTTTTTTTTAGCAATGCCTATTAAATATATCTAGCACATCACATCATCACCACTGGTTGCTAGCGCTTCCCCGGCTACAGACCAGCAGCTACGAGACAACGGCCAAGCTATCGTTCACTGCAAGTCACCTTGAGAAAGCCACCCACGCTCTGGGGGAATTTGGATTATTTCCTTGGAGGTAAGGCTGATGACTTGAGAAGGCTGAAAAAGCTGCAGACAGAAGCTTTTATAAGCAGCCAAGCCAATAAGACCTGATGGTTCCTATAATCATCCTCTGTATGGATGGATGCTCCAGTGTCTAATGGGGTTCAGCTCATATTGCAGCCTTTACCGTAGGAAAGACATTCATGTGTCTCGCTCCTCTACGCAGCCCCCTGTTTTGGTTAAACTTGTAGGCATTTAATACCTGTGAGACCCCTACATGTCTGTGAAGTGTAGTCAGAATTGGCTGACGGGCTCAGACGTTACAGGGGAGGGATCACAGACAGGTATGCAGGTGACGTGATCACACGGGCATCTTTTTGTTAGCTTGATCTATAAGGACAGGGTGGGTGCCAGTCCTGATATTCATTGAGCTGAAGGGACAACACAGATTAGCATCCACTTCCTCTCTGCTAGAAACAGAGGAACATTAGAGAGCAAAACCGGTGGTGCCAGCAGGGCCAAGTTTAATGTCTGTTCTGCAAAAAAAGATCTAGTTTGTAAATAACAGCAGCAACTGTTCTCCGATGTTGGCTGGTGACGTTAAGATCCAAACATCCAACTGACTCTCAGCTCTGAAGGCAGCCAAGGGAGCAGGAGCCCCGTCCAGGGGTAAGAGACCACTGTCAGTCAGCCCCAAGGATATTGCTTGGCACGCTGTGAGCCTGGATCCCACTCACTCCTCGTTAGGGCTCTGTGGGTGCCAGCAGGCTCTATTGTCCTGACCTGCCTCGTTTGGGCCCCCACCCACACACCCATTGGTCTGGGAGCTGCATTTAAGGCCAGACCTTGCCCCTTCCCTGAGCTCTGGGGTTTGTGTCCTGGGCCTGGTGTCCTTTCTGGGCTGCCTGCAGACCGGCCTCCTTTCTCTGGACATGTCTGGGAATATGGACTGCTGGCTGACCCTGCTCAACATCGCTGGACCTGTGCTGCCTTTATTGCTCAGGTACTGTGGGACTGTGCCCTTCTGCTGCAAAGAATATCTGGAAGCTGATGTTCTGGAAAGCTTGAAGCCTGAACAGATGAGGGCATGAGATGCAGAGGGGTAGAACAGGTGCAGAGAGAGCATGGGTTTTCATTTATATTACTAGTCCCCTGGGGCTGGGGGTAATGGTGAAGGAAAGGAATGAGAAGAGTCAAAATGTGGACAAAGGAAGAAATTATTACCGGGACAAGTAGGGGGCGTTGCAGGGGAGAACATGAAGCAGGATGAGGGAAAGATGGGCCAGGACAGCAGAGGTGAGCTCTCTGCAGCCCCCAGAGAGAAAGAGATGCTAATGAGTCAGGCACATCTTCTGTGAAAGACCCGATCACGGGCAGCTCAAAGCACTGCTATGCAAGCTGAATTGCAGCAGCATGCTAGCTCTTGGGTTTTTGATTGGTATTTCAGGGCAGAACAAGCCTGGGTGGCCAGTGCCTGTCTCCCATCACCACATACCCCTTCCTCTAGGGAGGAAGCAGATGGAGACCTTGGTGCTGAAGGCTCTGCTTTCTCCCTAATTTTCCTTCTACTATGGAAGATCAACAGTGGGGAAAAAACCCCAATTCTCCTCCCACCTTTCAAAGAGCCTCCTAAGGAGAGGAAAGAGAAAATTAACTACTTGCGAGAAAGATGCAAAATAAATTAAGAAGTGAAAAAAGACTTGGGGTAGAGCTGTGACTACAGCCAGGCCTCCATCCCAGCAGGTAAGTGCATCCCTCTGTGAACTCGGCTACAAGTACAACTTTACCCGGCCCTCGGATGCCCTCTCCTTCCCTTACATTATGTGCAAGAACAACGTGCCTGCCCAGCGACTTCCCCAGCTGCTCAGCAACAGAAACACGGGATGATGCACAACCCCATTTGGGAAAACTGAAGCTGTTGCCATAGTGGTGGCTGCAGAATAATGTTCACGGAGCTGAAAGCCGTGTTGGATCTGCATCATTTAAAAAAGTAAGCGTGCAGTGCTTTACTGAAGGGCAGGGCAATATACCTGGGCAAGGATGACACAATGTGTGTGCAGGGGTATGAAGATGCCTTCCTGTGTATTTGCCTCAGACAGGATCTTTCTTGAGCTGGATGCATCTGCAAAATGGCTCTGGACAATGCTGCCACCAGAAGGGGGAGGGGGAAACCCAATTCTAATTAGTATCAAAACCTATCACCTCAAGTGAGCTACTTTGTAAATGCAGTTCGGGAAAACCATGTTGGGAAAGAAGAAATTAAGGATGCATTTTTATGGTGTACTCTGCTTTCTACTTGAGGTGGCTGAGAGTGGGAGGGAGTGTCAGGACAGCCAGACATCTCGTCAGGAAGTGAGTTAATGATGTGAATGTTTCTCTTGCTCTCTGGTGAAGAGGATTGTATGAACAATGCCAGACAGATAATCTGGAGAGTAGGGCACTGCGGCATCTCCCCATGCAGCAGTAATGACTATGATTTTGCCAATTCAGTGAGGAATTCAGCTAGGAGGAGCTCTGCCCTCAGCTCCTCCTACAGCAGATAAAGATGAGCAGGTCACCGAGGAGGCCCAGGCAGCCCCTGGTAGGGAGGCTCTCTGTGAGATACCTTTTCAGGTTGGAAGCCTTCCCCACTTCTAAAATTGCCAGGCTAAATGCTTCCCAATCAGAGTAAGTGGGATTAATCCAGGCCACATGCATCTCCAACTGTAGTCCCCTGCACCATGCTATGCTTGCTTTCCTCTCCCCAGAAGCGGCCTTGCTACTGTTGTCTGACCACAAAGAGAGGCTCATGCCCACCAATATTCCACCCCTGCCTGGATACAGTAAGATCCAGACTGGGAGCATCACTGTGGGCTCACGGTGCCCTGAACCCACAAATAGCAGGTTTAACTAGGGTGCAGGCTGGCTGCATGCTGCCCATGGCTCGCATCAGGACTAGTCACTGTGACTTGCCTCTAGGCACTGATTTTGGGGCAGGCCAGAGCCCCTGGCTGTAGCGATTGTCTTCGAAGAACATCCAAGAAGCGGCAGAGCTGTTTCTTAGTTTTAGAGACAAAGTAGCTTGCCTGGCTAGCAGGTCAGGTACTGCTAATCTAGAGAGCTGGCATTCAGGTAACCCACACAGGGCACGTTGCAGGGGTACGTACAAAGGCCTGGTCGATGTCCTTCCTGATATCTGCCACTATCTGGGCATTGTCGCTACGGGCCAAGACTGCGTCCAAGGAATGCTGCTGGATGGTCTCCAGCAGGCGAGCAGGGTGCCCAAGCCGCAGGATGCGGGCTTTGTAGCCAGCCAGCCTTTCCACCAGGTTATCCACGGCAACGTTGGAAGGGGCACAGCACAGGACCTGCAAGGGGAGAAACCAAGTGCTTATTACTGCCAAGGACAGCAAAACGCTGGAGCAACAGTGTCCAAGCAGAAAGATACTCAGCAGAGAGAGGGAGACCAACGCATATCTATGGGGAATAAACCCCTGGCATCTCCACAGCCTCCAGACACCAAAGGCAATTCTCACTTGTTTTAAAGCACTAGTGCAGGGTCTTCAATAAATAGCAAACCTGAGCTTTGAAGCTTATATTTGCACCTAATTTCAGCTGACAGGAGAAACTCCCTGGTCTTTGCAAGCCAAGCCAGCCTCTGCAGTGTAGCACAGATGTTACTGGATCTGCTCCAGCTGCCATGAAACCCAATGAGCTTGCAAAATAAACCGAGGTGATCACTGTCACTATGGTCCTGCCACTGATACTCACTTTCAGGCCTTGCTGTACAGCTTGCAAGATGATCTCTACTAGTGTTGTGGTCTTCCCTGTGCCAGGTGGTCCATGGACGATGGCAAGCTCCCTCTGCGCCAGCGAGAAGGAGACAGCCTCCCTCTGCGATGCATCCAGGGAGTCATTGTAAAGCTTTAGAGGCTCTGGGGAGACAGCAGGAGAGTCACTTGGACCTCAGCCCTAGCTTGGGTGCTTGCTAAGAAGCACAAATCCATTAATGCAAATAAGAAGCTCTCAGTAGCTGGCCCAAATCTATCTGATAACGAGAATAACCTTCTTGGGGAGGAAGGTACACTGTGTGCCACCTAGGTGGATAAAAGAGCCCAGATTGGTAAAACTAAGGCTTGTTACGCTTTCAAAACTAACAGGCTGCCCATCCTGCATCTGTGTCTTCCCACTTCTCACTCCAGCCCTGCTGTTTTGCAGATGGAGCAAACATTCTGTTGTGAACACGGCTAGTCTGTATTGGAACTTCTCAGCATTTAAAGAGGCATTTTCTTGCTATAACATCAAATGTGTAGGATCTCCTGGGTATGGAGGGTGCTCTGGGTTTATTTTAAAGGTGAGCCAGCATATTTAGCCAACCTTCAATAAAAAGAGGGGAGGAAGCAGTTGATCTTGCAAACAAATCGCTCCCATTCCAGTTAACAAACCTACACAGCACTAGTAAAGCAGCAGCAGAAAAACCTACAGCGGCTGTGAGCAGAAAAGAGCAGTCCTGTATCGTTCAGCAATGACTGGAAAGGAAGGCAGGAAAAAGATACAAACCAGCAATATAAATGATGACAGCTAAAATTAGTTTGGACTTTAATGATCAGAAAGGAAAAAAAGGAAAAGAATATGCAAATTGCATTACAAGAGAACTGGTTTCACTGCAGAAGACCAAATTCTCACAAGCTGCTTTTTACCTCCCAGATTTATCTAATTTAAACCCATATTTATTCTCATCCCCCATAATCCTGCTGCTAATCTCCTTGTTCATTATGGAAGTTAATTACAGCAGAGATGATGACTCATTACACTGAGGTTTACCGAAAATAATGTTCCCACAAAAGCTTATGTAAGACAAATCTCTGGGCATCGCTCCCTGCTGGGCATCATGCGTTTTACCTGTAGCTTTGCATTAAGGGTTTGATTAAAAGCATGATAGTTTCTTCTGGTTTTGGGCAGGTTAACTTGTGCGCAACTCCCACGTAACCTCTGGCACTGACTTTTGAAGCAGCAGAACTAAATGCGGTGTCTGGGTTAAACAACATTTGTTAAGAAGGTGCTTAGTGAGGAAGAGAGAAATAGGACTAACGGTACTTTTTTTCCTGTTAACCTGCCTCTTGCTTTAAATGTAATTTTTGAGTTGGTGTGCTAATGACTGAGAAGACTAGGAAGCATCCCATGGGCTGGGGGAGAAAGACAGAATAGCTTAGAAACTGGAAGGCATTTCCCACAACGAGGAACAGCCGGGACGTAGGAGTCATTGATATTTCCTTGCTCAAGGAATGAGATCAGAAACAGGCTTCTCCACACATATGCACACCCTCTTCCCTTTTAATCACACACTGCCAAAAGCTGCTGTGTGGGCTGGCTGGGAAATGTGCCTCCCTTCTGGGCTGGGTGTGTTAGTGGTGAGGAGGAGGAGGGTAGAGCCTTTTAAGGCATGCTGTGGCTCCTCTAAACTCTTCTCCATCCACCAGCCGGGCTCTAAGAAGGCTCACCTGCAGAAATGCAGTTTATCCACTCTAGCAGGGCTGGCCCAAGAGCTCTTCATAAGCAATCAGTTTAGGATTTGCACGGGTGCTCCCAGAAGACACCCGTTAACCAAGCTCTAGCCCTGTGGCACCAGCTCTGCATTGCTGCCTTCTGCTCTGCCCAAGGCCGTCCATCTCAGCCCCCCGGTGCAGACCATGGGGAAGATGAACATAAATCTGCATCCTTGGGCCTGGCAGGGCTGGGTCTTGCTGGTGGTCAGGTAATTCAGCCCCTGATGTGTAACTTGCTTTAGCAGTGTAGCATTGTGTGCGTGTGTGGGGGAAATCACCTTGGCCATCACGGCTGGTCCTCCAACACTTCCAGGAACCGAGACACTTTTCTGCACAGTACAGCAGTTCAGGTGAAGAAGTGGCTTGGAGGGTGATATTCAAGTCCAGGGAAGGGGTCTTTGCACCAAACACAACTCCTGGGAGGAAGAGCTCAAGCTCTCCAGAGCTGGCAGCCTCTCCCTTCTCAGTGTACCTTCCGAAGTATATTCCTCACCGTCGGTGTGTATGGGCACCAAGAGCAAACGGGGCCCCGTGACCAGCTCCTACAGTACAACCTAACTGCAGCCAAACACCGCTGGACAAAATCCAGGTGGGTTATTAAGCCTGAAACAAGGAGCTTTCCCTGCTCTCCCTATGAAGTGTTCGGCAGCTTTGTCCAGACTGCTTAGTTTTTCCCCTATGGATCTCAAGGGGCTCTTCATGGCCTCTGCGATGACCAGAGGTATCGCATGGCAGAGGGACAAGGAGCATCTAAGATTTTTTTCGCAAGTGACTGTCACACGCGCTGGACTTGTGCCAAGATGCCGAGGAAGTTTTGCTAGAAACCCCTGGTGCTTCCCCAGTGTTCTGCCTGCTGGGTCAGCTTTTACTGGGGACACCCCTGCCTTTTCGCTAGGCTTTTCTCCTTCCTTCCTTTCTCTTTTCAAATGTCTTTTTACAGCAATAGGCATAATTAGATATAAAACATGCCTTTTGCACTCCACGTGACCACACGAGCCACCCAGCGTCTGGGCGTAGAGATGAACACCCCCTTGTTTTTTCTAGACCAAGACTACAGGAGAGAACTGGTAGCTATTAGTGATCTGCACAGGATTGTGCCTACAATTAGACCTTATTTCTGACAGAAAAGGGAATGTGTCCCTCCAGCAAGCAGAGCAATGCTGGCCTCTGCTGGCAAGCAAAGCCTCTTTCCCTACACCCACAGCAAGTAGGGGTGCAGGGGTCCCTGCAAGACAGCAGCTGTGAGCAGGGAAGCGTCTCTTGTGGGAGAGTTCTGGTGTGAAAGCTCTAAGGGCTTCTGGGCTGTGGGTGCAGGTTAAAGTGGAAGAGAGTCAAGCAGAGCGTTTCTTATGGACGGGCTTCTAGATTTCGCTTCCCAGAAAGTCTGACAAGAGCAGAAATCCTGTTCAGTTCAGAGTTTGCCTTTTAGAAAGCTTATTCTCCCACTCAGTAACTCTGGAGGAAGCAAGGTAGGGGTTGGAAATGCTCTGTGGTGGGGACCAGCCCCATTCTTAGCTGCAGATCCCATTTACCCACTGGTGATACTTTCATATGCTCCTTTCAACTACTCCATAGGTTATTCTTCCCAGAGCCTGTCTAGGGTGTTTGTGTTTTGCCAAGGATAGTTACCGAATTGCATTTTAAGCGTTTTGAAAGGACTTAGGCTTTGATGTGCAGTGCTATAGGTAACCCCTCAACTATGCACAATCCCAGCAGCTCGAGGGATGAAAAGCACAGATTCAGTGTCTGACTTCAGGGCGTACAATCCTTCTGGCCACCCTGGCTGTGCAAGGGGTGTGGGCTTGTGAGAGCACGCTGACGTTTTCATGATCTCTGATAGCCTTTCAGCCATGCCCTTTGTGTAGGAGAGACAGCCTCCAACATACCCCTGTCACTTACCACCCATGGGGAGCCACCAGCTTTCTGGATCAAACCTGAAGCCCCTGGCTGGCCCCCACAGTTCCCATCCCAAAACATTTATCAGGCCTGTCCAGGCTCAGCCCTGAGCCCAGACATACTCTTGGTTAGGCCCAGAGGGGTAACCCAAGCATCCAGCAGTAGCAATGGTGTGAGAACCCACTGGCTGTGAGATTTCCTGTTGCCTGGGATGGGAAGGCTGGTACAAACTTCCAGCGTCCTAGGGTCAAAAGTCTGGCATCNTGACAACCATCTTATGCAAGCCCACTCTTGAAAAATGTGCTCCAGGACATCACTTCAGGGGGAGTCGAGCCTGTATCCATTACTGCTGGGAGGGATTCATCCTGAGCAGGGTTTTCCCAACACCATGGGAGACAGCTGTGTACAAGTTAGCATAGCAGCAGCAATTCTGCCAGTCCTCAGGAGCTGGGCAAAAGGGCACTGAATTGTTTTTGTCATTGTTACCCTTCTGTGCGTACTGATGGCTTTTTTTAGTAAGCTGATATCACACGCTGGTCAGAGACACCAGCAGCCACTACTTCAAAACCATGTTCCCGTTGGCTTTATCGGCCTCCTTGTCAACCTAATCGGTCAGCAACTGGATTTAGGCACCCTCCTGGGATGGCACAGACTTTAATATAGATCCTCCAGGCACAGCATTTGGCAGCCTGCTCTCCCAAGATAGCCCAGGCAGTTGCGATCCAGTCATGAGATCACAATGCAGCACAACAGAAAATAAGGAACTAAAAGCTATTTACCAGATAGGCCACAAGGATAATGTAACTCTGGGTACGCCCTAAAGAAACCCTGTGTAACCAACCTATAGGGGGAGAGGAAGAAAAACAACCCCACGCAAACAACCCAGATGCTTTTCCCTTTTCCCTCCAGGTTACAAAGCTCCGTGTTGGGGGCAGCCACCAGCAGAAATCGCCAGTGGAGTAGAGGATGGCATTGAGACTCCACTAGCTTTACTGCTGGAAAGAACCACCACATCTTGCGCCTGTCAGTGGTACTGGTGAGCGTTCTGCACTCCAGCCCTGCGTTGTGTGCTGCAGCCTGGGTACCTTTTGCCCGCTTTCTTGAGGACAAGAAGCTTGCACAGACTTGCTGTCTATCTCTGGTGCCCTTTCAGTTCACACCCCCTTACCACTTAAACCTGCTGACCAGTTTCTAACCGATCTGATATCAAGCCCCTACACGCTTTGTGAAAATGCACAGTGGTATCAGAACCAGGCCTGAGACTCCCATGCTTGCAAAATGAGGCTTCTAATTTTTTCCAGGCACTTAAAAAATATAATTAGATTTAGGATTCTGCTGCTGCACGTATCACTTGCTGGCGCCTAATCTGCCCTTGAGAGAACACCCTTGAACATCCAGGCATAGAGCTGGGTCCTTATGAATTCCACTGACCCTTCTACTTCTCAATCTCCTTGTAATTTGGTTCTTCCCCACTGTTTGTACAGAAGACAGTGACAAATGCTCCCTCTCTAGGATCTCATCTGTTCTGGGCCTTCCTCTTCTTTTCCTGCATGAGTATCGGTGCTAGCTTTTTCTTTGGGCGCTGTTTATATGGTCTCACTCCTGCCCGTGGCTTTCTGGGCTTCTGACTGAAGTGCAGCGCTTATCGCACCCTGGGATGGTGTTAAGAGATGCGTGTCTAGACAGCCAGTTTTGAGATGTACAGAACTTATTAATGCTGAGACTCCCGACAGGTTTGTTTGAAATCAGATAATGGATGGGATGAGACAGATACAGGGGAGCATCTCCCTAAGAAACTAGGCTAAAAGATGCTTGGTCATGAAAGGAGATACCGTGTCATGGAGGAGCAGCAGCCTGAAATGCTGTGAGGTTTTTCTATTCTTCCGTGTCAGACTGTGCACCTGGGAAACACCTGCTGCCTTTTGCAGACAGTCCACACATCTGTGAGCTGCTATACTATTTGCAGGGACACATCCCTCTGTCGTAAGGTGTGCGGGACACCTGGGGAGCTGCACGTGCCATCGTTCAAGTGTAAGAGACAGGATTTATCCGGCCAGCTGCTGAGTGCCCTTCCCTTCAACTCAGTGGAGGCTGGCAGTTCAAGGCACCTTGCAGGACCTATTTAAAGTTAAAGTCATTATTATTTAATTGCCGGCTAGTATAACATCCTTCTAGTTGGGGAGAAAGGAGCTATAAATTGAGAAGGTAAACAGAAGGCCTTTCCACCCCGCCAGAGCATTTTGCTGTTCTCAGGTGATATGCTGCCTTCTCATATTGCATCTCCTCTGCCTGTCTAATGTGGCTGAATGTTTCTACCCGTCAATATTCTCAGTGCTGGGGAGATGTAAAATTCATCTCTGTGCTTAGTTTGGCACATCTGAGCCATTTGGTGAAAAGGAATTTTTCTTCATTAGAGGGGCAGTTCTGCTACCACAAGGGAAAAAGCAAAGTTGAAGCCGCTAAGAAAGTTGGTTCATTAAAATTTAATTCTTTTATCTAATATTAAAAACCAGAGTACAACAAGGTCCCTAGGTAGCCAAAAGGCTAAAAGGTTTGACTCAGACTAAGCTCAGTGCTTAGAACTATGGAGATATGACTCACACTAACATTAATTCTTTGTCCTTGGTATCTCGTATCAGAAGCCCGGCCTGAAGGTATACTGCAGGGGAACGGGAGCGTGTATGTGAAAGAGGCAAACCACTGTGGACAACTAAATGCAGTAATCAAAGTAAGAGCAAAGCTGCAGCAGCAAGCACAGAGTGCAGGGAGCTGCGGTGGGGAGGAAAGCGAGCAGAACCCTGGCCAGCAAGGAACCAGGCAGGGATGGATGGCTTCACACATGGCGTGCTGCCGGCTGGTGAGAGGAGAGACCTGAGCTCTCTCCATGGCTCAGATACAGGCTGCCGGCCCAATCCCACTAGGCAGCTTCATCCACACTCTGCCTTCATCCCCCGATTTTCGCAGCCAGATGATATTTCCCTTCTGCCAAGGGATAATATTCAATAGCAGTTGCTGAGCACTCAGATATTCTGCTGATCAGAGGCTTTGGTTTCCCCATGGCTTCTCTGAAAGGGTAAGCTGTGTAATTTCATCTTTCATTTTTTCAAGACTTGCATCAGAAAAGATCTGAGTAAAGGGGGATTCTAGTTATAAGCATTTTTCTGACAGCTGTGGGTAAAACCAGGTTGTGAGGTTTTAAGTACTTGATGAAACCAAAGCAGCCTGCACATCTCCAACTTGACTGAACACAATCAGAAGGCTGTAAAAATAAAAATACCAGTGTTCCCATGCTGTTTCAAACTGCAGTACTTTCACACTCACTTAATTCCCATGAAGGCAGAGTTATTGGATTTTCAATATAGAAGTACTTTCTGATCTTTGAAGTTTATGGATGGGATTGGAGCAGGAAGCAAATAAGAAAATGCCTCATGAACTAAATTGAATTTCAGACTCATGAATGTGTGCAAACAAATTCCCCTATCACAAATCCTGCCTGGTTTATGCCAGAATTCAGCTTTACTTGGTACACTCTGAGAACAGTGAGCGCTAGCTAGCTGAATAGACTCTCTTCCAGTGATGACAAGGGTCTTTACATGAGTGAAGTGTGTCTAGTGACCCATAAACCAGTATGAAAAGCAAGTGTTCAATGCTGCCAGTTGCAACACCACTTATTACTCACTTGCAATACTCGGGTCTTTCCTGAAGCAAAGTAAGCTGCATGTTTAATGATAAAGACTTCACAAAGATCACAGTTACTTGTGTTCCCATGGGCAATTTCAAAGAATGGGTCTTGAACTGAGAGACTACAAGCACCCTTCTCAGCCACTCAGCCCCGGAGACAGGATTGGAGGGCTGGAAGAGAGGTAATGGCAGCACAGTGTGGGAAATGCCTGCAGAGTCATCACTGGCTCTGGCTCTTTGCCTCTGTCAGATGTGACATCTGAAGAGGGAGCATCCTCCTAACTGGGCAGGGACAGAGTGCAGAGCCCTTATCCTGTGGGTAGGGAACTTCAGGCTTCACTGATTGCTCTGGAGAGTGAAGATTTCCCCACAGTAACTTTCCATATCTTTGCTTAAAGCCAGCACGAGAGCACCAACATCACTGCTCTCGCCAGCCCATCCAAAAGAGCTTGCCACCTGTGTAACTCGCAGCTTCACATGCTAAGGCAGGCTAGAACCAGTAGCAGTCTCGACGCATGCTTTTTGGTGCCAGACTTAGCTAAAAGGCCTGCTGAACCTAAAGTTTCAGACTTTAGTTAATAAAACAAAGACTAAAATGCCTTGCTGCAGATGTGTCCCTGATGGATGCAGGTGGGGGGTTCTGCATGTCTCTGGTTGAGGCGTTCATGTGTCTAAAGAACAATGAAGGGTCTAGAGAACAAATTTTATGAGGAGCAGCTGAGGGAACTGGGGTGGTTTAGTCTGGAAAAAAGAGGCTGAGGGGAGGCCTCATCACTCTCTGTAACTACCTGAAAGGAGGTCGTAGTGAGGTGGGTGTTGGTCTCTTCTCCTAGATGGCACATGATCAGAGGAGAGAAAACAGCCTTGGGTTGCACCAGGGGAGGTTTAGGTTGGATATTAGGAAAAATTTCTTCACTGAAAGTGTTGTCAAGCACTGGAACAGGCTGCCCAGGGAAGTGGTTGAGTCACCATCCCTGGGGGTATTTAAGATGTGTAGACATGGTGCTTAGGGGCACGGTTTAGTGGTGGACTTGGCAGCGCTGGGTTTACAGTTGGACTCAATGACCTTAAAGGTCTTTTCTAACCTAAATGATTCCATGATTCTATGTACTTGGCTGTGAAGGTTCAGGGGCTCTGACCCTAAAGGCGAGAAAATTTCTCTAGAAAGATCAGTCCAGCATCTGCCATCACTCTGGTATAAACTCTTATAAAGAAGCATCCTTACTTGTTTCACTGAACACGCTTGGATCAGAAGAAAAGAAGAGGACGTTGATCAGATCAGAGGCTGGGCCACTGTGATACTGCTTCAGTGCATTTAAAGCTCTGTCAAAGAAGAAAATAGCCAGGTTACACACAAAGCACGAATTCCTTCAGAGATCCCTACGCACCTTAGGGCCCAGCGACGGAAGACTGTGGGCACAGATTCAACTATTCCAAAGTTGAAAAATGTTATTCCACAACAGACTAATCCTTTCTAACTGCTGCATTCCCCGGGCCTCACACACACACATCCCTTATGCTTTCCAGACTTCCACTTTCTATTACTCCAGTTTGACAGAGTCAGACCCTTGCCGAGCCTTTTCAGCACGTTAATTCAGCAAGAGCTACTCACGCTCCTGCCAGGATGGAAAAGGCTCTACACAGAATCCAGTGAGCACCAGAGGTGATACAACGTGGGACCAAAATATGTAGCTGAGTGTGGGATGAGGGGCAGGAGAGGAAGAGGGAAGAGCAGGACCACACCAGCCAGCAGGTAGGTAAATTTAGGCTGTTGTGACACTGTAGTGTAACATATCCGATTGAGTTCTCGCAGTATGGGCTCCCTCAGTAGCCAGCAGAAAACGGCAGGCACGTCCAAAGGGTGGCTACCTCCGCTAAGTGGAGCTGCTTTAGGAGTAAGAGGAGTAAGGTAGGAAAGGAGAGAAACCGAGCCAAGTGAAGTAAACTGAGATCTGTCTCAGGAGAGCTTTTCCAGAATAAACGTGGCAATTTTCATTTGGCTTTTGCGCTCCTGAGCAGCGTGACTGTAGGTCAGCTGCAACCCTGCGGCCCTTACTTTTTCAGCCTGTTGTAGGTGACGTCATTGGCTAATTTCAGCAGGCGGTAAGAGCCCTCTCGGTCCAAGCTCAGCATGCCATCTCGAGACTCCTCAAAGGCAACAGTCACTGCTTTGGAGGTGACACGGGTTACAATGCCGGTGGAGAGCGGATCGCCCTGGCCAGCTGACTCATAAAGGCCCACAATGTCCCCTGCAAAGACAGAGAGCGTGAAGTGGGGGAAGCATTTTGAAAAGAAGCTCTTCTGGGGAGACCAGCAACCAAGCATGGTCCAATGCAGGCAGCAGGACCACCCGCACCAACCACAGCTGTAGCGCCGTGCTACCTGCCAACGTCAGAATTTGTGTCAAGCCCATAAACGAAGGAGGATATCCTTCCCTTAGCTGACAGAAGGACAATTAGCAGTAAGAAGACACCAGACAGCAATTAACCAGCTGCCTTCAGACCTTCACACACCACAGGCCTTGGGGTGGAGACCAGCAGTGCTCCCCATAACCAGCGCTGCTCAGAAAGCCAACGTGCTTTCACACAGACCCTGGGAGAACCCGACTTCTCTGAACTCTCAGACAAATCATTTACATCCATTTTATTTTTTAATAATAGCCAAGGAGTCTGCATGACAGTATGTGCCTCCCAGATGACTGCTCTTTACCAGTCAGCAGGACTAAGAAAGACCAGAGACTTTCAAGGACTCTCTACAGCTTTTCAGTCGCTGTGAGATGACGAAAGAGAGCTGAACTATGTAGTGTAATGGTGGAAGGGAGATTTTGAGCAGGATGTTTGACTAAATGAGTCTATAACTTAGTCGGGGCTCACATTTATTGAGGATTAAATGTCAGATTTGCAAGCTATGGGAAGCTTTTCTCCATAAGGTCCATCAGTTCTTACACTACAATGCTTGCGTCCTGGGAATAACTTACTGCTATGGCAATGTGATTTCTCTTTGAAGAGCACTGGCAGATGCTCGCAAGGCTGAGACCCCAATCTGCATGAGTCATTTTAATTTCAAAGGTCAGCAGCCTGGAGGCCTGGGTGATGAAGAATGCATCAGCAAACTGAACTTCAACGCACTTTGAAATAGTACCATCATGCAACCAGGGTCACAAACAGTCTGGTTCCCCATGACGCACCTGCTTAGCAAGCTCAATGATCGAGCAAACTAAACCAAGAAAATTACTAAACTAAACCAGAAGATCATCTGGTGCAGCCAGCTTCTCTCCTCTGGACCAGTTCTGGAGAGGGCAAGGCAATGTCCTCATTGCCTAAGGAAAAGAGAAGAAGGGTCTCTGCAGGGAAAAAATAGTACTGCAGGCTCACTTGGAACTACATCAGGGTCAAAGGCAAGTCCTGCTGCGAGGCAGCCTGTACAGCTGGTTACAGCAGGGCGGACAGCGTCCTTGCCTTCCTCAGGCACCGGCAACAGCTCGGCTCTGACACCCCGGTCATGTTGTCATGGAAGTGATGGCAGAGGGTGAGACACAAGTGAAGAGGGCACTGGCTGATGTGCTGGTGACTCTGTATTTCTCTGGTGTGTTTATTTCCAATGGAAATCCAGGCGTGTCAACTAATAACAGTACATACTTCACTTCTTTCTCTTCCTCGCCAAAAATAACAGGACAGGGAAGGGCAGGAATACGGCAGCTCAGGAAGGAAAAAGAAAATCCACTTTCTCTTTTGCAATTAAAGTGTGACAAAGCTCCCTACCTACCGCAAGACACAAGCACGAACGCTTTGGCTTGTACAAAGAATGCCACAAAATCTTTCATGACGAGAGACCCAGGCTTTGATTTTATGGATTCAGAAGGAGGAAAGCCAGCTCCTTCATCATTGGCACTATTTCCTGGTGCAACATACATGTCCGTAACAAGCCAAGGGAAAAACAGCCTGATTTTCTCTAGATTCATCCTCTAGCAATAGCATTTTCTCCCTTCCTTTTTTGCATCAATTGCTCAGTCTTTACAAACATCACATTAGAAAGATGTTAGGAAGAAGATATAGGTCATCTCTTTACCTATTTCACACTGGCAGGAACGTCACTTACCAGGCCCGAAACTGTTATAGGGCAGCTCGGCGTCTGAATCATATTTTCTAGGCTGAAACGTCACGAGCAGCCGTCCATAGAGGCCAGTTCTCTGGTTGGCAACTTGGAGTTTTAGCAAGCAGACACCTCTGCGCTGCAGCTCCTTCAGGGAGATGCTTTCCTGCCATGTCCTGGAAACCACACACAGGCGTGAAAACCATTTGCTGGACCGAAGCTGAGATTCAAAGCTTCAGGTGACAAAACAGAAAAAGACAGGGGGGAGGAGATGGGGAAGAAGGGGAAGGGCGATGGCAAAAGAAACACCAGCTTGTTGAAGCGTTGGCTTACGCGATCGCTTTGCAGTGATGTAACTAGGCTGGCATCCACGGGCTTGTTCTGAGGGACGGGGCTCACAGAGCCTGGCGAAGAGGCTACATCTGTTTCTGTGTATTTCCCCCTCTCCTGTCTCGGGGTGAGAAGGAAGGACCTGCCCCGTTACCGACGTCCCACGACCCAGGAGACAATAACCTGGATTTTCTCCTATCACGTACAAGTGCTAAAATGGACGATTTGCCATTCTTTACGTGAAGCTGTGCTAACCTCCAACGAGTGCCGCGCACGTGGCTGCAGAGGGAAGAGGAGCGGGCACCTGGCACAGACTTGCAGGCTACAAGTGACTACGGCACAAAATACAGGCGGTGGCTTTGCAGCCTGCTGTCCTTCAGGCTCAAAGTCTGCTGCAGCGCTGTGCTTGCTCCAGAGCCTCACCTGGGGGGTGCCTTTATGTTTGTATAGATCAAAATGAAAAAGAAAATCCCCCAGGCTTATTCTCCTTAGCCCCCCAGCTTGGCTTGTTTCCTGTAGGTTGCTCCGTAGGGAGATGAAATGTCCGGGGACGTCAGGCAGCCTCGTCCTGCCTCCTGGCACCCTCTGTCCTTGGGCTGGGCGAGGCCGGGCCTCAGCAGCGCCAGGCATGGGGGTGCTTGCACCCCTGACACGGCCCCACGCGACCGGGGGGGTGGTGGCACCCAGCCCTTCCTGGCACCGTGAGCCCACGCGACTCAGGTGGGATCTGGATCTGCAGGAGAGCAGAGCTGGGTGGGGGCTGCCGGGTCCCAGCTCCCCCCCGGGGTCTGGGGGAGGAGAAGGGGAGCCCCACGGTGTTGCTGATGCGGGCTTGGGTTCTTTAGGTGACGGCAAGCCCTAAAGGGTGAGTCTAAGTGGGATTCCTACAGGGATGAGCTGGTCCTATAGGGGTGAGTCTGGTCAGGTTTCCCAGAGGTGAGCGCTGGCCCTACAGGGCGGGTCTCCTACTGGGGCGTGCTGGTGATATAGGAGTGAGTAGAGCAGCACTTCCTATAGGTGACAGCACTCTTCCCACAGATGACAGGAGGTCCTTTAGGCATGAGTCAGCAGGGCTTCTTAGAGGTGACAGCAAGTCCCTTGGAGGTGTGTCTGTCAGGGTTTCCTATAGGTGACCTATAGGCCCTATAGGGGTGTCAGTGTGGTGTCTCGTATGTGATGGCGGGTCCCAGGGGAGGGTCCCTCGGGGTCCCCTATAGGTGACAGCAGGCCCCTGTGTGACGGTGGGTCCCCTACAGGTGAGCTATAGGCCTGTACGTGGCGGCGGGTCCCAGGGGAGGGTCCCTTGGGGTCCCCTATAGGTGACAGCAGGCCCGTATGTGATGGCGGGTCCCAGGGGAGGGTCCCTCGGGGTCCCCTATAGGTGACAGCAGGCCCCTGTGTGACGGTGGGTCCCCTACAGGTGAGCTATAGGCCCGTACGTGGCGGCAGGTCCCAGGAGAGGGTCTCTCAGGGTCCCCTACAGGTGAGCTATAGGCCTGTATGTGACAGTGGATCCCAGGGGAGGGTCCCTCGGGGTCCCCTATAGGTGACAGCAGGCCCCTATGTGATAGCAGGTCCCAGGGGAGGGTCCCTCAGGGTCCCCTA
>VZTV01067271.1:59832-85359 GCA_013400875.1 Anhinga rufa
CCCAGGGGAGGGTCCCTCGGGGTCCCCTACAGGTGACAGCAGCCCCTATGTGATGGCGGGCCCCTCGAGGTCCCCTACAGGTGACCTATAGGCGCGTATGTGATGGCGGGCCCCGGGGGAGGTCCCTCGGGGTCCCCCACAGGTGACAGCAGCCGCTCTGTGACGGCGGGGCCCCTACAGCGAGCTACAGGCGCCGTGCGCGGCCCGTACCTGCTCTCGGCCAGCTCGGCCTCCCGCTCCTCCCGCAGCAGCGCCAGGTGCCGCCCGGCCGCCTCGGCCGCCATAGCTCCGCCCGGCGCCCGCTTCCGCTTCCGCTTCCGGGNCCGGGGGTCCCCGCCAGCCCCGCCGCCCCGGGATCCCGTACTCCCTGGGAGCCCGGGGGCGTTGGGTTGGGGTCGGACTTGGTGATCCCAGGGGTCTTCCCCAGCCTTAACGGTTCCACGAGTCCACGGTTCTAAGTACGTTCGGTTTTAAGACACCTTTCCAGTCCCTTACGCCGGTCGCGCTTTGGCTGGTGGGTGACGAGGGTAATGCTCCTGCAGCGAAGCTGTGTGCCGCCTGCCTTTTAATTAAGGAAATCGTTCTCGAAGGCACGTTGTTATCCCGCAGGTAACGCAGGGATAAATCCCCGAGCTCGCGTTTCTAGCCCTTCATCTCCTTCTGCCAATGAACAGTGCGTGCGGGCCAAGCTCCTTTCCCGGAAACGCCGACCCGACGCTCGAGGTGTAATTCAAGTTGTACTGAAACACTCGCTCTTTGAATATGCGTGTGTTGGAACGGTAACACGGCTTCGCTGCTTTGGTGAACGGCTGCTCGTGTATATGTCCCTCTGAAAAGCGGGAATGCATTTCTCCACTTCCCGTCTACGCATTGTTACTTGTCGAGCCGCGTAGCTCATCCGCCCCTCGTGCCTGGAAGGAAGAGAGAGGCGTGTTTGGGGCGGTGAAAAACCCCAGACACGGGAGTGTTAAAACCAAATCTGCTGAACCTGCCCCGCGCTTCCAGTTCCCTGTGTTTCACTTGGCGTTGTGGTGCCTGCTTGGGAGCTGCAGGGCCAGCGAGTCGCTGGCTGCACGCCCTGCCTTCCTTCTCTCTTTTCAAGTGGAAGCTTTGTAAGGCTTATAGAAGTTGCTGAGAATCACCTGCAAACGTTGTGTACCAGCCCCCCTCCCCTGTTTGGAGGGCCCTGAGGGCTGGAAAGGACCCTTGTAGCAGCATCGGTTAGTGCTCGGAATTAAGAGAGCGCACCACGGTGTTCCTCAGACCGCCATGCCTCCCCTCTGCCTTTCGGTCACGTTCTTTGCTGAGACGGGGACGCTCTGGGCGTATCCGTGTTAAATTGTGGTGTCTAGCTGGAAGTGTCACTTCAAATAAGCGTGTTTGCGGTGGGAGGCCTGCCTTGTGCTCTCTTGCAATGCCGCACACAACTGACGGGCCCCTTCTCTTACTGTGTATCTCGTTTTGCTTCCCCCTTTATCTTTGCCTGTCACGATAAGACTGAACAAAGCTTTTACAGCACTGTGGCACTTCAGCATTGCTGTAATGCTGCCTCAGTAGGGGCTAAAAGACCAGCAGTTGCCGCTTAGTTTTAATTCTTTTTTCCCTCTCTCCCTTCTAGCCTTCTTGCTTTCATCTGCGGTGCGGCACCAGAGTTCCCAGAGCACGACACTGCAGCAAGGGTAATGTCAAATGACTTTCTGCTTTGCTTTTTGCCCCTTGAAACGCTGACCTTCCTCGCTGGGGGTGGGGAGGGCAGCTTGTGTGTCCTTTGGAAAGGCGTGTCTGGCCCCTTTGTCAGTCTCTCACTTCCCAGTACGTTTTGGGCTCTCTGCCTACCTTCAGTCACCTTTGCCAGAAGGATGCTTCCATTGACTTGTGAAATTAAGCAGCAGAGTCTAGAGACGGATAATTAGATCCTCCACCACGAAAAGGGCCACAGTGTGGGCTCAGCCCATAGTAGACGGCAGAGAAACCACTCAAGTCAGGACATCGCAAACTCCTCAGCTCTAGGAAGGGCTTCAGCTGACACTTACCTTTATAGATACAGGTAGCCTACTCTGCAGGCAAGGTTTATCTCCTGCCTGGAGTCTCCGGTTTCTGATAAATACCGAACTTGCACTGCAGTCTTCATAAAATGGGGTTGACGGCCCACGCGCTACAGGACACCGAGCCAGGAGACTTCAGGCTTCGTTGTCTGAGCGCTTTGAGAGCTGCTTGTTTGTGGCTTTGTTTTGTTTCCGCTGCTGGGATCTCATGCGGAGGTGCCTGGTCCGAGCTGCAGGCCGTGCTGCTGCTTGCTTTAACCAGGAGGGGCCACTGCAGAAATAGAGAACTCCTGGGAGCAGCATCAGGGGAAAATGGCAAGGCTTGCTCCTTCCCGCCGCGCTGCTGGAGGGTGCAGGGGGCTGGCCTCTTCCCGCTGGTCCTCAGGCCTGTGGGAACACGCTTTGGATCTCTGCCTCTGTGACACAGCGCCCAGCCTTATTAATAAACCCCACAACAGACCCACGGAGCCTTGGTGCTTGTGGTTATATACTTTGAGTTTCTGTTAAATTAAAGCCCTTTGAGAGGCATTGCTGGGCATCGCAGACTGAACCGATCAGACGCAACTGCTCTTGTGTTAATTTTGCCGTCTTTCACTAGCATCTAATGTTTTTTTCCTGAATATTTTATGCAGTTTGCTTTCCTGCGTTATTTATAGAAAGCGTGGATCTCGGCGCACAGGAAACGCTGAACGTCCCATTCGTGATGGAGATGCTATTTCTTGAGCAGCGCCTTTCTCTTCAAATTCCAGAAACCAATACCTTTCTGGTCATCTCACTGAGATCCAGGGTGAATCCATCTTTAAATCTAAGATAGTCTTTGTGGTATCATAGATTCCTGCTTAATAAGGAACTATAATCCGATGCCTTTTTGTCATGTGTCTCTGAGTAAAGGCATTTGGCACCTCTCAGGATAATCCCTGGATGCTGCAGGTTGGACTTGTGCCTCCTTTCCCTGCCCCCTGAAGCGTGTACCGCAGTTCTGATGAAAGCACTGCATGTGTGAAGTACTGGCCCTGGTTAGAGTGGTCCTTTTCTCTCCAGTTCTTTGGGAACAAATCAATAGTTTTTGTAACTGGCTCTTACGCGGAGATGTCAACAGCTGCCTCTGGTCCTCCTCGTTGTTGCTCCTTGTCCTAGAGATCTTGAAAAACAGCTAATTATAAGCAAGTGCCATTTGCATTTTTTCCACTCAAACTCACACTGTGAGTTTCGCATAGTGTTTCATTTTTGAATTAGTGCCCTGTGGCTCATTTGAGCAGCGTTAATTGTTGTTCAGCTCCGATGTTTTATACAGGGTTCTCATGATTTAGTGCTGTCTGTGCCGCTGTCAAGAAAGGCAGTGTGTGCATGCAAATACCTGCGGTACTGACTGCACAGGGCTTGAGGCAGTCAGGAATTAGTTCAGTTTTGAGGCAGAGGATCCCTCCCAGCGACAATATTGAGAAAAGCAGAAAGCATCCACCATGACAGCTAGTGAGAGCACGTTGCTGGCTGCTAGCTGAAACGCCCTGGTAGTTTTCAGTCGTTCGTTCTGTAGCTATACTGTAGCCTGCTTGCCTTCAGGCCTCAGTTTATTCACTAAACCGGAGGTGTCACGTGTTGTGCCAGCCGTATGCCATTTTCAGTAAGTAAGAGAGCAACATTAAGTATAGAAAGTAGAGCAGGCTTCAGGTAAGATAGTTTCTGCGCAGAATTTGCCGTTCAGGTGCTGGTGCAGTTTGAGCTGTGGGTGCTCTCACAATTGTATCGGTGCTGAATGATCCTAAAGGGACGCGCCTGCGATGCTCAGGAGTCCCCCGGGCCAGTCACCAGGAAGGTCTTCGGGGACTGATGCAATGTCTTGAAACGGAGAGGCTCTTCTCTCAGTGGTACAGTTGCAGAGTGTTTGAAAAGAGATGTTACTGAAGCAGTTCTCTGTCACAACAGTGGAAGCTACCCTTTCAAGGAGAATAAGGATTTAATTTGCACCTTTTAGCAAAACATCTCAGTGCTCAAAGTCACCAGGAGGAACGATGCTTGTGCTTGGCTGGGTGGCTGCAGGACGGTGCGTGCTCCCTTCTGTGGTCAGCCTGAACTGAGATAGGCGTGGGTCTGAGAGGTCTTGTTAGATGCCTCCGCTAGTCCCTCCCCAGTGTGGTATTGTCGGTTGTAGACAGACATGGTGATGGCACAGAAGAGGCTTTTGGGCTAATTTTTGTTGTATTAAATGCTGAATCACGTTGGGCGTGGGAGAAGCTGTTATCGCCATTCAGGGAATGCAGCTGTAAGTGACAAAAGAAGAGCAGCCTCATAACTCTCCTGTAAAGAACCCAGCTGTGGTCTTAAGGCCCTCTCTAAACTATCTATTTAACAGAGAAGAGCTTCAAAAAATAGAGGAAAAAAAGGATGCGTGTGAGTCATTCATGTGTAGCGCTCGAGGCTTGTTTAAGAACGCTCATTAGCCCTTCTTCCCCATCAAAGGCACGCCGCGTCCTCCCGGATGCTCCCTGCTCTTGCGTAGCTTCAGAGCTTTGTGTTTGGTGCTGAAGTGGGTTGAGGAGCATCAACACATTCAGCCTCTCAGCTGTGGTGGAGGTAACTTGTATCTATAACTGGAAAAGCTTAACAAGAGCCTTTTATCTAAAACTCAAGTGAGGCTGAAGGTAGGTCTGCTCCCATTGGAGTTGGTGACAAAATTCCAGTCTGTAAAAACGAGGCAGTGGAAAACGACCGGTGGTCGCTGAGCTTGATCACCACTAGCACATCCAGCCGCAGATCCCAAAGCCAGGAACAAGTGATAACCTAGCCTGGGTTAATTTTCAGTTAATTTTCAGTCTGTTTCTTTCTGCATTTTTCCTTTTTTCAAACTATTTCAAATAACATTCAGAAGTGGGCAGTTAAAAAAAAAAAGAAAGAAAAAGGAAAAAAAAATCCGTTTCCCCATACTGAATTTTACGATAGGATGGCAGTAAAGCAAGCCAACCGCGGGGGCGTTTATCCCCTTTTCTTTAAGCTTGCTGCAATTTATGGTGGACCTATGATGTTCAGCCCCGGGAGCAGCGACTGTGTTTGGTGGAGCATTTGCAGGTTGAACTCAAAATGAGACCAAGTGTTTTCTGCATGTTTTTGAACGGCCGCCTGATACGGGCTGCAGCTTCAGCGCTTTTGCAGCGTTTCTTGTCCTACTGGAGCGCTTTTGCCAGGTGTTGGGAGGAAGGTCTGGTGACTTTGCCATACCCAGTGTCCTCCGTTGGATTAAGTCCTAGGGAGGTAACGTGGCTTTTGCCTGGCCTGCCACCCTCTGTCCCTACGCTTAAGTCCGGAATAGAAAACCTCACCTTGCTCACAAGCTGCTACAAATTGAAACGTGATGTGTGGGAGATTGCCTCCTGGCCCAAGTGGGCTTTGGGCTGAGTCTTTCCTAGTGACAAATCATGAAGTCTCCTGCAAAACTTCTGCTCCCCCAGTGGAAAACCACTTTGTACTCCATCTCCAGCTGCTTTTACCTTTTTTTCCTCTCTTCATGTTTTACATCTCGTGGCAATATCTGTTTGCTACAAGTGAATCTTACCTTATTGTTCACAGACTTGTTGCCAAAACATCTCTGACTTCGCCCCCATGGCCCGAAGTGAAACTTCCAGATCCGGTAGAAGAAGCGAAGTATCATGCAGGTAAAGGTCTCCAGTCTCCAAGTGAAGACTGGCACTCCAGTATTGCCATGGGTGATGGGCTAGTTTTTGTTCTTCACATTTTTGTCTCCTTTCTGGCATGTGTTAGTGTCACTGCACTTGTGCTCCAGCTGCATTGGAGATTTGGGTAGAACGTGAGGTCTCCTTAGTGCATGACAGCTTGTAACGCTCCCAAAGCAGTCTTACCTGATGTGATGTGTTGCTTTCTAAAGCATGAAACAAGCCTTTTGGACAGGAGAAAACAATTCTTTTTCTTTTAATGGATAAGCGAAAACAAGCAGTTGGATGGTGGGCACATCAGAGAGCTGGTGTATCTTAGCGCATAAAACACACCACTCGAGCCAGCGTAAGCAGTTGGATGGTGGGCACACGAGAGCTGCAGAGGTGTGACATAAGGCAGCGAGTGGCTGGGAAGTGACATAATGTTTGCGAACGCATCCTTGTCCCCACGCGTAGTCAGGACCACCGAACGCAGCCAGCGGTCCTCCCGAAAGGAGCGCGTGGGCCGTGCAGTGCTCAGCCGCACAAGGCAGCAGGTGAAGTGCCCGTGGCTGTTCAGCAGCCATCCTCGTTGCTTAGCCATACTAGAACCTGCCGGTCTTCCACTTGTAACCAGACACAGGTTCCCCTGGCAGGTGGGATGTGAGAATCAATACAGAGAAGGCATATGTGTCTAGCCTCATATTGCCCGGGCGGGCAGCCCAGGTGGGGCTGTTGTCATGCAGACGGTGCTAGGGATGGTCGTGGGGAAGCCGACACATGTACGGGATGTTTCTCAGAGCTAGGCAGTAATGAGCCCAGCGGGTGCATTTCCTTTACAGTGCTGTGGTGGCAGCAATTGGCAGCTGTGTGCTTCATGCGGGCAACGAGCTCCTGGGTGTATTAACAGGCAGTCTTACTGTCTCGTTGCATTAGCCTCTGGGACTCTTTGGAAGGCACCTGACTTCTCTGCTTTCAGTGGGAGAGACCCAGGAAGTAGAGGAGGGGAGCTCTTTTACAAGGAGAGGGTGAGAGGAGAACAGCTGAGCCGTGTCCCCCGTTTTGCAGATCTCTGCTACCATCGGGCTGAAGTGCGCTAACAACTGTGTGAGCGATGCGCTTTGGAGAGAGCCTCCTGCTCCAGGTCTCCTCTCTGGCTGTTTTTCACCCTGCTTTTTATCTCCTTTACGCTCCTGGGATCGCTCAAGTGGCAGATGAGCGTTCTGTCCCTGAGCATGATTTGACCCAGTAGTGAACCATGAACTGCGCAGCTGGATTTGCTGAAGCCCTGTGGTGAACAGGGTCCCATATTCCCCTGACTGATTCATATGGGATCCTCGGGGCTGCTGAGATTTCCGTGCCTCATAACCTCCTACTGTTTATGAGCTTGTATCATTATCTCCTGGCTGTGCTTATCCAAAGCAAACAGCGAGAGCATTTGAATTCTGCCTTCTATTTTCCTGCTGGCTGTGGAAACAGCCGTGGGTATTTTAGGAAGGGTCGCTCCACATGCTGCTGAGACGCAAGCCATACTAACAATCAAATGGCAACTTCACTTGACGTTTCCAGTCACTAGACGTGTTTGGAAGAGTTATCAACAGCTTCAGAGCCCAAGCACAGTGAAGAAAATGTGCCTTTTTTTGGTTACAAAAAGATGAGAAAGCCCCGTGGGTAGGAAGTTGAAATTTGACAAGGAAATAACCCTTGTCAGAGCATGACTCTGTGTTTTGCTAAGAGAAAATTGTAGGCCAGCATTTTGAAGTCCTGTTTTTGAAATGTTGACCACAGGACTACTGATAGACCTGGATTAGCGGTTTAGAGCTGGAAGAAATTTATTGTGCCCGTTGTGCCATCGAGGGCGTAACTAAGAGAAGGGGTTTGTATTTTTTTCTCTGGACTTTTTGCAGTGGACCGCTGTGAATCAGAGGAAAGAGTACAAAGTGGATTTTTCTTCTGGGACAGCAATTCCCCAGCAACACGGAAGCTAAACTCTTCATCGTAGTGGGAACTGCAGCAGCTACTGCCTTGCAGATAACTTCTGTTCTTACCTCTACCTTTAGTAGTTTGCATCTGCTGGGTTGACACTTGGGTGCTTTCAGAGTGTTCCTGTAAGGGCTGGGTTTGGTTTGACTGGCTGCTAAGTTCTTGTCTGTCCCAAATGGATGTTGTTTTGTTTACATTCCAAGAAAAAATGATTCAGCCGCTTTTGAGGACAATGAAGAAAACCTCTTTTCCCAGTTAGAGAAAAGTTGCTCTTTTTCTGAACAGCTCAAGAGGGTGGAAAGCTGCTATTTGGCCGGGGAATGGCACTCATTAAGCAATACCTTTTGTTGTTCCCATAAAAATTGGGTTTGGCTTCACTGCCCGGGAAGCTGATCAGAGAAAGTGGAGTTTGTTCATGTGCAGAACCTCGTCCCTGGCATTTGCACTGCTCCTGGCACCCGCTCTGTGTGCAGATGGGAAGAGGTTTTCCGGGAAAGAGCGAGGGAAAGGTCTCTCTTGTCTTTGCTGCAGTTGCAGGTTCTCAGGTGGGGCTTTGTTAGTATGCTGGAGCCCTCTTTCCCGTGTACTTTGCCAGACTCTTCCTGATGTTCCTGCGTGCCTTACACAGTATTGAGAGTCCTGGGCCTTCTGCATACCACTTGGAAATTGAGGGGAGCTCCCCTCCAAATGTAGGACACAAGCACTCTGTTCTGGAACGCTCTATATCTGAATACAGATATGAATACAGTGCATTTGAGCAAGCCTAAGAAACAGGCTGAGAAGTCAAGCCTTAGATTAGCTGCACAGGATATGTATTAGGTGTTTGTTTACGCATGGGTCTGCCAGCAACTAAAATACAAATAGGTCATTAAGTTTACAGGAGGGAGGCTCACACCCAGTAGGAAATAATATTGCTGTTGATCCTTGCTTAAAGACTCCCAGAAGATGATAAGAGTTTTGGTGGGAGGGTGGTGTGGCTGAATTAGTTTTGAACAGCTCTCCTCACCTTGCTGGTTTTTCTACACTGATTCCTTCCCTGCTGTTTGCCAACAGAAGTGGTACAAAAGGTGAACAAGATGATCGCAACAGGGCAGTACGGAAGGCTCTTTGCTGTGGTCCACTTTGCCAGCAAGCAGTGGAAAATAACCAGTGAAGACTTGATTATGATGGACAATGTGCTGGAGGCTGAATGTGGAGACCGAATCCGGATGGAAAAGGTGACGTGCCATGCTTCCACGGTGCCTGTGGTGCCATGCTGTGCATGGGGCCAGAGCAGACTGTCTGCAAACGCTCCTTGAGGCAAAACCCATAACCAGTTTTTAAAAACACACCCTGAAGAGTTCCTGTTGGATCTCCCGTTCTTACTCCAGCTATTTGCTTTGCCTTAGTTTTGTTCCAATTCCAGTTCACTCTGTTAGTGATAATATTATTGTGATTTTTGTTGAACAGGGTTGGAATGAGTCGTGCCAGACTCTGTTAGGAGACAGATTTTTGTTGTACTAACTTCATCCAAAAAAAGAAAATTACAGTTGTTGTTTCTAGAGACGCCAGCTAAAGGCTGTGTTTACCTTGAGGCTCCAACACCCAAAATACTTGCAGTACTCCCAGAGGGACTGTCACTGCTCAATGCTTTGCAAGATCCTTATCACGCTGAGTGTGTTGGGTGGAGGGAGAGGGATGGCACATGTAGGGGAGAATTGCCAAGATGCAATTCAATGTCTTTATCCTTAGCCTTGGTTAACTAGCAGGAACTTGTAGAGGCTCATTAATCCAAATCTTAAATGAAAGATTATGAAGTGGGATTGTGTTGGCTTAATCTGAATGTTGGTTGTTAGAGCCAAGCAAGCCGTTAAGGAGAGCCGGGCAGTTTCTACTCATCCGTTGCTTTGAAGTCCAGTTTTGAGGCAGCTTTTTAGGCGTGCCTTCAGCTGTGTCCTGCATCCTTGTACACAACAGAGAGAGGAGTGATTCGCGTGGAGTAGCCAACGAGGAATGCAAAGGTCTAGATGGGAGTGAAGAAGGCGAAAAACTTGCCTAACCACAATAACCCTTTGGGGATTTCGCTGGCAAGTATCTGTGTAAAACAAAAGTCGGAGCATCTCATGACCATTTATATGTTGCTTTTAACTGCTGCCGCACAATTGGTGTGGGGAAGGAGGCAGTCTGTGAGAAACGCTGCCTCTTTCCACGATATTCTCTCTACTATCCTGCCTGGTCCTTTAGACAGGCAGGTGGCTGCAATGCCCTGAAACAAAAGGGCTAGTCCCTGGCGTGGTGCATCCCCCCCGAGATGTTCATTTCCTTGTTGCCTGTCTTGAGGCCTCACGGAGGAGAACGAGGAAAGTGTTTCTTTACTGGGATATGTAGAAATTGCTATAAAAATCCAATTATTTTAGGAGCTGCCATTCATTCAGATCCCACACAAGGCATGTTGTTGTTCTTCTTTCATATGCTTTTCATATCTTTTACAACTGTTGGTGTGCCAGAACAGAAAGGTTCAGTGTGTTCTGATCAATGTGGAAGATACTTCTAAAGTATGTTTTAGTAGGAAAAGCTCTCCTGGAAGACTGTCTGTTTAATGAATCTGTCTCTTGCCTGTTAGCTGCCTTTCCCCACCATCCCCCTCTAGTAAGAGTGTCAGGTTTGAAATGTGTAAAGGCCTGTTTCTAAGCAGTTTGACTCCTTTATGGTGGCTGTAGAATTTGGAAGATACTGTTTGCATTTCTACTGGGACAATGAATCGGTGATAAATGCTTGATTTATTTTCCATAGGTTTTGCTGGTTGGTGCTGACGACTTCACGCTTATTGGAAGGCCACTCCTGGGGTAAGATGTCACACAGAATTATCTTCAGACAATCTTAAGACAATTCTTGTACTTAATTGTAGCTTCCGGGCTCCTATAGTCCCTGAAACTGAAGAGAAACCTGGATTTAACAGCACTAGCTTTTTTCCCAGCCCTGTGGCTTTTGAAAGAATCCCCAGTAAAACAAGCTCATCAGCTTTGCTGACTCGAACCATTGCCACAGTGCCAGGATAGAGCAGCAGTACCCATTTCTGAGGTAACTGTAGGATATCCGCCTCTGTTGGGCTGGGTCTTTTTTCATGGTATAAGCCTTGTACAAACTAGCAGTAAATCTTGCTCTTCCCCATCTTTACTCCCTTACCCTAAATTTGGTGATAGTTATCTTGGAACAACCCAGAGATCCTTTCCCATCCCTTAAACACTTGTTTTGACTTGGTTTTTTTAACCCATTTCCTTTTGCCCTTGTCTTAACCCAGCAGGCCATAAACTTAATTTTAGAGTTCCTAATCTTCCCTTCCTCCTAGTCACATAGTCCAGCAATCACAGAAACAGGGAGAAGGAGTTTACCCCCTTAGCAGCATCTCTGTCCCAGTGCTGTAGGACTTGCTATATGAACTGGCAGAACACCTGGTTCTTCAGCCTTTTCTTTACCCAAAGGAAGTGGTGTGTGGACCAGGTGTTATTGCTCAGCTCTGAGCACTAGCCAGAAGCAAAGTCATGAACTGTTGGTTTCCCCGGGACAAGAGGCTTTAGTGGTAAAACACAAGTCAAGATAAGGTGGGTTGCAGGCGCTCGGGGCATCTGGGAGCCGTGGCTGTGGTCCGGTTGCAGGCGCTCAGAGCACCTGGGAGCCGTGGCTGTGGTCCAGTTTCAGGCTAAACCACACGTTTAGGTCTTAGCTTGAACTGCAGCAACTTGGCAGAGGATGGATGGTCAGATAAGGAGGAACTTGTACATATGAGAATTACTTTGTGGCTGCTTGTAGGTTCAGGTTAGAAATACCACATGGTTTCAGACTGGTTTCACTTCTGAGTGCTTTCTGTGGTACCAGGGGGCTGTTGGCGTTTAGGGGTTACTTGTAACGTGTTTGTACAGTTGATAACATACTTCAGTTGCACTGGTGGTAACTGCCTCGGGTTCCCTGTGTTAGTCAGGATTTTGAGGGCTGCCAGTCCTTTTAACAGTACTGCAAATAAATCTGGAATAGCAGATCGTCGATAGTCTTTGAATTATTGCCAGATATTGCACTTGTGGAAGATTTTAGGAAGGGGAATCTCATTATTAAGACTAGAAATGTCATCTTGCGCAAATCAAAAAAAGAGCCCAAGTTCTACAGACAGGGATATGTCATGCCAGGCAGTTCAGGAGCACCATCCCTCACCTGGCGCTCTCAGCTAGTGGCCCTGGGGTGGTTCTTTGCAACTCTCAGTTTGTTGCTGGACTTGGCGTGTGGCCTGAGACCCAGGAGCTCTGGGACAGGAAGAAAAACAGCCGCTTGGCTCCTGCAAGTGCTCTAAGTGTGTGGAAAGCGGTGTCAGTTGCTTGAAGCAGACCAAACTGCACATCTGCCAGCGTTAGCTTGAACTCCAGTAACTTTGGCAGAGGAGGATCCGCGGGAGGAGGAGGCGGCTGACCAGGCAGAATGAAAGGCTGGTGCAGAGGTGCCATCCTCCCTCCGAGCTGCAGGGAAACCTCCCGAGACCCCAGCTCTCCGATACGGACTGAGGAAAGGAAAACAGAACCCAGCGTGTCACAGGCAACGTGGACTGCAGTTCTTTCACGTAGTTCCTAGTTGTGCCTAAACCACAAACATTTTGGAGGGGAGATAAGTGGCTGGATGCAAACAAAGGCGGTATTGTTTTTCTGTTGTTTTAAAATAAACACATTGGTGAATGCTTGCACCAGTGTCTGCGTAAGACAGTTCATTACAGCTGCACTCTCTGCTCAGACGTGGAGGCGGGTAGGAACTTGTCCTCTTTTGGACAGATGGTCATGTTTTAATTCTCTGTAGCAGTCGGATACCTCCCAAGATGACACTCCTCTAAAGCCTGAAGAAACAACAGTGCAACAAAACATAGCTGCGTGGCAGAGGCTATTCTGGGAACTTCTAGCTGGCTTCTGCCCTGGAATCTGTTGGGTTTAGTGCGTGTTCAAGTTGATTGGCACAAGGGTATCAAGCAGTATGTGGTTGTACTTCGTTTAGCTGTATATTGCAGAAATTGTTGTGCACTTCTAAAGCTGTGATCAGGAGTGAACATAACCGTAGGCAGGTTTCCTATTTCAGGCCATCGCTTGGGTGTCCTCAGCTATTTTAGACCCAAGTGAAATGAACCGTGCCTCTATGAGAAAGTTTATCTTATTTCTAGACAAAGTACAGCTGATGGGAATTTTTTCCTGTAGACGAACCCTGTCCTTTCTCCTGCTACCTGCCCATTTTTGCAGTGGCTTCAGTGGAAACAACAAGGGGCCTTGGGCCTGTTCTGCTCCCAGACCACCAGGCTGGGATTCAGTCACCTTCTGCAGTGGGCGAGTGAGCTTGTCAGCTGAAATCATTACCTCTAAGAGTTATGGTCCTTTGGGGCTGTAGGTTGCCTGGATCTTTTTCACTGCTTAATGACAATAGCTTTCAGCCCAACTTGGATCTATGAGATTTCAGTGTGAATTTTTCTTGGGTCCTGCAAAAATCTGATAGATGTGCTTTGTCACAAAACATCTTGCTGAAAGCAGCAGGCCTGACTGTCTATGTCAGACTCTGGGAAGTGTGTGACCCCCTTTTTATTTTTATGGACATTCCAGTCATACCCAAAACATTTGATAAAGTTTTCTTTTTCTTGGGCGCTATTTTGCTGAGAACTTTTCTGTTCGTATGCACTTCATCAGTGAGTTGGTTTCTGTGCTTCAGCCTTTCAGCCAGCAGGTCCTAGCGCTTTGTCCAACAGAGGAGGACTCACCGGGGCCCGTTGGCCTTGAACTTTGACTTGCAGAGTGCAGCCATGCTCGGCTACTCAACTGCCTCAACAATACCCTTAAAGATTTGCTTGAAAGCATGTCAACAGCTATGAGTAATGTGGGGGGGACGCTTACCTACAGACCTGTGTCAGTGTTTCTCCTTTTGGCTGGCTGCTACTCGAGGCCTAGGACCGCTAGTGTGGTCCAGTGGCAAGAGCTGTATCGGGGGAGCTCGGCTGTGCTACTGCAAACCCTGGCTCTCCTGAGAGCAGCACAGAGATTTCGGTGACCGGGTCACTTCATCTGGCCTGGCCACTCTCCAGTTTTCCCACGTGATCGTCATTAGCGAGTTTCTTACATGCCTTTACAGTCCAAGCCTGTGAGAAGTCAGTGGGAGTTTAGCTTTCCCTTTGCCTTCAGTGGACAGGAATTAGACCCAGAAAACACAGCTCCCTAATTATAGCGGTAAAACACGGCCAGCCCCTGGAGTGCAGTTCATTCTTTGGTTTCTTCCCTGGTGTTGCAGAGCCTGCTGTGTGTTTCAGTAGTGCCGTTGGGTCCTATCGCTGGGCTGAATCTGGATAACATCCTTTAGCTGGCATGTCAGGGTCGCCCAGTAGTCTCTTAAGAGCTAGAGATGATCTTATGGCTATGTTCTTCTGGGCTAGTCACTAAATGCAGATATGTCAGTTTTTCTCCTCCGGCTGTCCTTCCCTCCTCCCTCAAGGATTCAATCTCCGATATATATTACACCCCAGGGAGTAAATGTTAAGAGATGGTAAATGTCTCTGAGCCTTTGGCCTCCTAGTGACCTTGCTGGAACAGTGAGGCTAGATGGGCTTCCCCCCTCTACCCTCCTTAAGTGCAGACAGAGTCATTTGTCAGGAAGATGTTCTTTAAATGTCTTCCAGCCGCAAAGTGAGCACGCTAATGAGTTTTTAATGGTATTCTGCACTGATGCTGCATGAAAGTGTCTCTTCCTTCTCCATCGTGGCTGTTGATTAAAACCACGCTTTCCAAAGCTCTAGTCTGACTCTTGTAGTTCCTGTGGATCTGGGCTCTGTAAGGCAGGATGCGTTATCTCTGTTGCTTTTCTGCAGAAACCTGCTCACCGATAGGAGGAGAATGTAAATAATTAAAAAGTTACTTTCAAAATTTATTTTTAAGGAAAAATCTCGTCCGTGTGGAGGCTACTGTGATTGAAAAGACGGAGTCATGGCCAAAAATCAACATGCGCTTTAGGAAGAAGCGCAACTATCAAAGGAAGAAAAGTAAGATGAAAAGAATACAGAGCTTCCTTCCCTGCTGCTTTGTTGCCGGATCCGGGAGGGGGAGGTAACACAACTCAAGGGCGGTGCCTGGCGAAGGAGACTCCGTCACCATATAGAACCATTAAGGTTGGAAAAGACCTCTAGGGTATCCCAGGACCCCTCCTGGCACAGCCCCTCCTTCCCAGCCCGCTGCCCCAGGTGTGCCCGCCGTATTCAGAGCACGGTGACTTAGTATTCCCGTGGCCCCCGTTGTTAGATAGCCTCACAAAAGACCCTGCTGAAAAAAAAATGCCCTGGGCAGAAAAGCAATCTTGTTCTCTTTCCAAAGCTTTAACTGTTGGATATGTAATCACAGATATTAGCAAGTCTTAACAGTATCCTGTGGCAGGCTTTTTGATTACCACATGACTGCCCCCTCCCAGATATGACTGAGAGAGAGAAAAATTATGACCCTTTTCTTTATGGAACGGATGCTAAAACCTTGACCAGCCTGACACAGTCCCGCGGAGCTCTGCCTAGACCTCTTGTTCATGCCGTGCCAATGGTATGCAGCTGTCCTGCCAAGGTGGCAGCATCTGCCAGCACACCCCCTCCTAGAAACCGTCACGCCTTGGCATGCCTCAGACTAGTGCAGCTAAGCCAGCAGGAGCCTTCCGAAAGGTACGCAACAGTTTTGTGCTGTCATCTGACCTTTTTCTCTTTTTTTCTCTTTTCATTCTTTTTCAGTCATCACGAACCCACAGACTGTCCTTCGGATAAACACCATAGAAATTTTCCCCTGTTTGTCATGATTGATCGGGTGTTGTGTGGCTTAGGTTTATTATTGCTTTAGGCAATTATGGAAATAAAACTGCCTTGTCATTGGAAAGTTCTGGACTTCTTGCTGTTGTTGGAAATGGAAATCTATATGTACTTCCTTTTTAAAACAACAAAATGAAATATTTTTAAACTATTATTTCAGCCTTGATGGTGTTTATTTGTCAGGAGTTTTAAACAACCCAGGGTCCACTGATAGCTGTCAAGCCAGCTGGGTCTACCTTTGCCTGCACACCTCTCTCTGTACTTTAGGAATTCAGGCTCTCAGCTGCGTCTGACATACCTCAGGCTTGGCTGGTTGTGGAAGGAAAGGGCCATCACCTCCCCAGTCCCAGAGGTGAGGCCCTGAGCCTGGAAGGCAGAACCTGAGTGTATCATTAATCAATTTGAAGAGCCTGTTGCCGTGCATTGTTACTTGTGTCCCTGCAAGCTTCCCTACCCTGAGACTCTAAGTGCACTTAAGGCTAGCAGGGAGGCAGGCGTGTTTGGGTGAGCAATTTGCCCTCTGGAAACACTCGTTGCTCTCCACAGACTGCAGTTATATCGCTGTAAATAGGTGAGGTGTTTTTAAGAGAGCTAAGTGTAATTTTGCTCCCCGCCCTTTTTCCTCTCCTGACAAAAGCCCTGCTGCTCTGTTCATACAGTTGCTGGCATTGTATGGCTTCAGGGTACAGTGGCCCAGAGCAAATGTAGGACTGAAGAGAGCAGTGAAACAAGATGACTGCAGGATCCCAAATCAACTCCCAGCTCATGCTCAGTGGTGAAAATCCTTAAAGATTTTCACCAACAGGAGATGCAGCTGAGAAATTACCCTCTTAAAGATGAGCCAAAGAGTCTATCGCATAGCAACAAATTGTATGTGTGTGTAATACCATCAAAATAACAGATACCCCTGGCTCAGGAGTGATTTCATGCCTATTGCACAGACTTGGTGCTTGACCTGCTGGGTATATTTTCATGTCTAGGTCTCAGTATTTTCTCTCCACTCTGGCTGCAAGTCGAGTACCGTCACTTACTGAGCAGCATGTGGAAGGCCAGATCCAGTAGGCTTATTCAGCCAAGGTCTGCATCTGTTTCTGGACTGTAATAACAACCGGGAAGGATTTCCGAGAGCTTTCAGTAAGCTCTCAGGGTAGCTATCAGATTCCCTACAACTACCATGAGAAGTGATAACTGGGCCCTGCTCACCTTGTCACCTCTCTAGGGAATGCCTTGCTTCGAATGAGTCAAGAGGAAGGTCCACATATGGGTGTCCTTATGCACCCCCCGTGACTCCTGCGTAGGACCAAGGTTGCCCACGACCCTGTACTGAAGGAAATGCTAGTTTTGAACATAACTGTATCTGTGTCTCGTCCTGCCAGATCTCACAACTCTGTATAAACCTTCAGGAGATCACTTTAGGTGCCATAAACGGCAAGCTTGACGGCTCAGGCTGCGTTTCATCTTGCCTGACTTCAGCTAGAGAAAGATCCAGGCGTGCTTGGGTTAAGCTAGTTCTCTAGTCGCTGGAGAGAGATGGTCATCTGCAGAGGCTGACTCATCTCTTCCCCTTTAGGATCAGCTGGCACAAACAGCCCTTGGGAGATGCTGTTCCTTCTCTGCTGCCTGAACAAGGAGGTTGGGCACCTAGATTTTGACAGCTAACGGTAATATGAATGCAGGGGCCTTTCTGCGACCAGCTTTGATCGTTGCGCCCTTGTTTCCAAGCTCTTGCACATGGAAGGCAGCGGGGGGACCTCTCCTCCAAAAACCATCTCCCACCTCTTTCCCCCTCTCCCAAAGGTGGCTCCCGTTCTGCGCTGGGACCACAGATCCCAGCAGTGAGTCGCAATCTGTTGCGGGCTGGCATGAAGACTATCGCAGCGACTGCCTTCCAGCTACAGATTGTTCACAGTCCACAGCGGAAGCGGCATTGCCAGCTGAAGCAATTTCGCTGGAAACCTCACAGTCCCTCTGTTTCTTAAGGCATGTGAGTGCCAGGGCTAAGAAACAGCGTGTGTGTCTTGGCTTTAAGAGGATGGAGGGGGAATTTTCTGTCCCTCCCGGTTATGGAGAAACACTTGAAAATAACAAGAGAGACTTCAAGGCTCAGAAATATGGAAGGAAGAGCCCAGTGTTGATTCAGAAGAAAAAGCAAATGTCTTGAGTTGGTCTGTAGAACTGGTCCCCCCAAAAAAGTCCTTGGGAAATGTAATTCTAATCCAAGTGAGATGCTATGTGAAATTAGGTGGCTTCACAGTGCTTTTGGAGGAGAAGAACGCAGGAAGGGAAAATTCAACCGATATCAGGAAGTCCCGATCTTTTGTTTTGAAAATTTTATATTATAAAATTAGAGCAAAATATTCCGGTTTTATTGAAAAGATGCATTCAGACTGAGGCAAAAGGGGATTATTTTTGACATTTTCTTCAGGGGAGTTTAAAGGAAAAGCTTTTTGCTGTTCCAGGTAGAAGCAGAAATCCCCAGTTCTCTGGAGTGAAGTCGCAAGTCTCCATTTGGCTTCACATGTTGGGGGGTGGACGCTTGGGATAATCCTGGCTGCTCGGTGTGGTTTGCCACACTTAAATAGTTTAAGAGCAGAAATTTCTCAACAAAGCAGGCTTGCTTTTTTTTTTCCCCCCTAAGCACTGATTCATAGTGGAAATTTATCTGTTAGGACAAAACATCTTGTTGGACAGCACATCAGATCAGGGTGGAATTTGAGAGATGCTTTGCCTCTGGAGATTAGGCATCCACGTGGGTTAGATGAGAACCAGGCCTGAGCTCCTGCCATTCAGCGCCTCTAAAGAAAAACGGCAGCGTTTGTCCCCATAATCTCCCCTTAGTGCTGTTTGACTCTGTGTAAATAAGGATTTGCTGCCCGGAGGGAGGCTCGAGAGCCAGAGCGGAGGGCATCTGCCCGCTCCGAGCCGGACACGAGTTCCAGCGCGCGCTGCCTGCCCGCTGCCCACAAAGCTGCTGGCTGTTCTGGTTTCTCTCTCGTGCTTTCGAAGAATGTCGGTAGGACTCCGCTTCGTTCCCCGGCAGAAGGACAACAGCCTTTGCAGCGCTGACATTTTTCCACAATAAGGAAGCGTTGTTTTCTCGCAGCCGGGCTGCCGAGAGGTTTTCTTGGAAAGAGCTGTCGGGAGGTGCCATTGCTCCTCCGCCGGCTTCGCTTTGGCCTCGCATCGCTCTCGCGTCCCCCCGTTTTGAGCATGAATGCCCGGGTGCGGAGGGCGGATTCCTGGCTGTGCTGCTCTCGGGGTCCCAGGCGGACCGTGCAGTGCCCCCGGGACGCCCCTCGCTCCCCCTCTCTGGTACCTCCCTGGAGGAGCACAGGGACATGTTTGGCCAGGCCTTAATTAAGTGTGCGCCGTGGCAGCAAATGGCGTGTGCTGTTGTGCAAGAGATCAATGAACTGCTGGCCTGGCTGAATGTCAGCCCAGCCGTGACCTCATCCTTTGCCCTTTTAAAAGCAACAGACCATGGCACTTGAATTCGTTTGTGGCGGTGGGGTTTTTTTCCTCTCCCTCAGATACAGACGCTTTCGAGAGTTGCATTTGGAGCAAGGTTTCAATCATTGAAAGGTTAATGCTGTTCTTCTAAACCCTCCAACAGGATGCGATGGTCACAGCTGCTCGGATGCAAAGTCTGTACCTCGAGGTGCCTGGATTTGGGTCTCGCATCCTGACGAGGATAAGATCATCATCGTGACTGATGGGGAGGTGGCCCATGCTGGTCGTCCTACAGGAGAGCTTTCTGTGGCCTGTCTCCGGAGCTCTGTCTGGACGAGTTTTAAATTACCTACGTGATGGGGTTCCTCTTCCTTCCCTTGGCAAGTTGTCCTGTGTTCTAAAATAAGCTTCACAAGCAAAGCCATTTCTCGCAGCGTGAAGGCTTCCCATTGTGCAGATCCATTATTTGTGCAGCCTAATGAAGTGTGATAGACGTGGTAAGCGTCAGCGTCCTTCCTTCCCGACGGCCACCTTCTGCAGAAAAACAGAAGCGCACGAAGCTCTCTCTTTGGGACCCAAGGGCCAGCGAAGGGATTTAGCAACCTGGTTATGGTATTTGGATCTGCTTAACATTCACGCGCTCTACCGTGTCACGAGCTGCAGGCGCTTATCCTGTTGAAGCGGCAAGGCAGCTTGAAAAGTTCTTAGGACATGTTGTTCGGGCCTCCAGGGTGGAAGGGAAATGCTGTTAATATGCCCCTTTGGTGTGTTCTTTTTTCCCCTGTCAGCTTTGCGAAGGCGTCTTTGAACTCTTACGTGGAGCCAGATTTATTTTCTCAGCGTGGTCTGGACACGTTTTGGCTGCACGTCGGAATACGCTTTAGCGGTTAGAAATCAGCAACAGACAGAATGTAACACCAGGAAACTGCGTTGGTTTGATTTCTCTTGCACTAGAGATTTCTCTTGCACTCTTTTTTGACCAAAAAAATAGCCCCTTCATTAAGAAGAGTAAAGGGAATGCTTCACCACCAGGTCCAGGCTGATACAAAGCCCTTACAGAGAAGTGAGACAGCGGCCAGCAAGCCGGGGCGTGAGCAAGCGCTGGGGCTAGGTGCCTTTCATCTATTTTCTCTCTCCCTATTTATAGAACATGGGAGAAGCGGTTGGGATCCATGTCCTCGCTCCTGCCGCGTCTCTGCCTGGCTGCTAATGCAGTATTCGCACGGCTGAAGCAAAGTCAGGGCTTGATTTCAGTAGAATGGAGCGAGTCTGCAAAGCCACTGAGAAAGGAGAGGGCCCTGAAGTCGAGAGCACTTTTTAATTGCATGCTGGCTTTGCTATAGCAACCAAAAATATGTTTATTGACAGGGCGGCGTGGCTTCAGTTATATTCTTGGAGAGCATTCCCTGACGGCCCCGTCCGACATTAACTCTTCAGAGGCGTGCTAGCAGCGAAGCTTGCTGCATGCAGTGTTGTCTCAATAGGAACAATGCTTGTAGTCATTAACGAGTGACAATTAAATGTGATACGCGAGTTGGAAGCGTGGGGTTTGAGCCCTTCGAGTGGGTGCTCAGGAGATGAGCTAAAGGTTGTGGGACCAAAGCTTGGAAACACCTTGGTCATTTTTGGAAACAGGGTGCAGGCTCCGAAGTCGCCTTGGAATTGAGTTGGTTTCTGCACAGATCTTCGAGCGTCCCGCACCTTCAGATCATCTAACAGAGAGAAAAGGGACCGGCTTTTATTTTACCTTCCTTTTCTAAATAAAAACAAACGCACCACTTCTTCTTTCAGAAACAGTAAAGTTCAGGTTTTTTGGGAGCTCTCAAAATAGCCATCGATCCAGCAGGGATTTAGTTTGGACCGTGGTATGGGACTCCCACGATCCGAGGCTACGGCCTGAGGTGCTTTGGTTCCTTGTCTGCTTTAGGACAACGTTTTATTTCTGCTGGATTTCTGTTTGCAGGGACATGATTCATGGGTGCCTTTGGCCTCTTTCCCAGTGCAGACTTCACATCTTTAAAAAACTTCAAGTATGGAATAGCCTGACCACAAGTATTTCAACAGAAAACAATATCTACTCCACCTACTTTCATCTGGCTCTGCCACAGGTGCTTTGTTGCACTGGAGGTGGCTTATTCAGCGATTGCAGATGATAAAGTTGTGTTCCCATCGTCCTCCAGCTGAAAGGTCCCCAGCAAACGTGGGACCGCGTAGGCATTGGTGCTGAATGCACGTGTGGGAAGACACATGTGGCTTCCCACCATGCCAAGGAGATCTGCGCGCGAGGTGAGTAGGAGTTTCTCCGGGTCGTCCCCAGATGTGCTGTCGGGGATATAAACCCACCAGCTCCGGGGCCTAAGCCAACCTCTTCCTAAGGAAGTCAAGGATGTCTTTCTGCGTTGTCTCGGAAGCAGTCAGTGTTGGACTGGAGGGTCGCAGCAGCCCGATCCAGCCTTGTCACGGGAGATGGCTTTCAGGGGTGTAGAGCTGTCTTCTCTCAGAGCGGTGCTTTCGGCTCCTCGTCTCGGCAGGAGGGTCTGCAGCACTACGTGGTTATCTAGTGATCCCCAAGGCCAGCACTTCACCGGGCTGGAGGTGAGCATAGCACTCTCCATTGCAGCGCTTTTAGGTTTGTTGCCTTAAATCAAGGATGAAAAAGAAACAAATTTACACAAGTTCTGCTCTAGCTCAGTCTACTCCTATTTCTGTTTTTGAGATAAGTGAAACAGCATGGGGTTTTTTGGGGAGAGAAGGAAGTTGGATGCAAGCTGGCCAGAGATGTTTCTCCTTCAAAGCTCTGCCGGTGGCTATCTAAGCATACCATCACTCTGTGCTTGGCTGGATTTAAACACTTGCCACCAAAAAGAGTTTTGGGTGGACTCTGCTGAATGCTTGTATTCTGTCCTGAAGGCTAAGGAAGGATAGGAGATCATCTTAATGGAAATGCCACCTCTCCCAGCCCTGCTCTGTGGGCTGTGCTGCAAGAACAGCACTCCCTGCTTCAATAACACTTCTACATCGCAGCGCGGGTTTGGCGAGAGCGGCCCTTGGGTGCGTGGGCAGGTGTCTAGGTGTGCCCTTGGGTTCTGCAACAAGGGCCTTCAGGGGCTTAGAGGAGGGTGGTGGTGAGGGTCACAGGACAAAAGATGGGTTGTTGCCAAGGGCTCTGTTTCTTGGGCTTGATGGACTTTGCGTAAGGTCACCCCAGAGCTGAAAGATGCCTTCTCCACGCTGAGAGCACCTACCGTGGATCTCCTGTGTGGTTTCTTCTGTGTAGGATAAGGCTGAGCCTTCCCTGCCTTCAGTCCACTTCCGTGAAACCTCGCTGGGCTATGTGATGTCTTTGAAATGCTGGACTGTGCCACGGCTGATCAAAACTAACCGAAGAGGGGACCTGGGTGGGCAGAGGAGGACACTCTAACTGCTAAGACCAGTCTAAAAGGCCTGTTGAAAGAGTCCTGAAGTCCAGCCTGGGATCTCATCGCTTGCTAGACATCATAGGAGGGCCATTTAGATTTTCCTTGGGGGTAAATCTGCTGTCTTTTCCCTTGGCACTTGAAGAAAAGGATGAGACGGCATCATTTTCTCTGCCATTGCTGAGAGGCCTCTCCGTGGAACAGCTCCGCAAGGGAGAAGGTTGGGGGTTTGGGGTTTTTTGGTGTTCTGAGTACGTGCAATGGGAAACAATTCTGTGACTGTCTGGGTTTTTTTGAGGAAGAGGGAGGTGAGCTCCAGGTTCTCAGCTGGGCTCTGCTGGCCTCTTCTCCCTGACGGTCTCGTGCTGTTTCAGCTGAACGCACTGCTGGGGCTCAGCTTCGGTCCTACCCACGACATGGTGGTGCAACAGGGGCTACGAATCTTGTCACTGGTCAGAGAGCTGAAGCCATGACAAATCCAGGAACAAAACGTTGCAGGGAAGTGATGCAACGCAGCTGATGAGAGCTCATCGATTCCAATTTGTTAGGGAAAAAAAAAGTAAATTGGAAAGGGTAACCTCTTGCAGACTCCACGCTTGGATATTAATATCTATCAGTAGACCTCATCTAGCGGAGCTGTTAAATCATTCTTCTGCTGGTTTATTCCCTAAGGAAGGGCGCATACGAAGATGGTTGGCTAGCACTGGCCCTCGGGGGAGCTCACCGACACCAGCCTGGTGCACAGAAATTACTTAGACGTGGTTTAACGGCAGAGCTGATGCGAGGAGCAAGGACCTAGCCTCAACCCACCTACCTCTTAGGGACGCTTCAGCTCAGCTTAGCAAAGCTAACAGTGGACTTAGCCTAGTCTCCTGCTAGAAGCAGAGGTGAGTTTTAAGCACCTGCCACGGGAGAGGTGGCTCCTGGATGCATTCACCACAAGTTGGGATGAACCCAGGCCCAAATACAAATGGGCTTTACGCAGGGCACACAAGCGCAGGAGCTGCGCTACGTAGCCCTGCTCCTTCGCACGGCAGTGGCAAGGTGACCAACTTCCAGCTCCCCGGCCGAAACCCCCCTGGCACGCTGCCTGCCTTCGGCAGAGCCAACCGGCGGCTCATTCTCTGCCGTTGGAGTGGGAGATGTAGTTCGCCGCGCGTCGGCTCTCTGTTCCTCGCTCCAGCTCGCTGAGCTCAGCTGGATGCGCACGCTTGCAAAGGGAGGAGAAAGGGCAGAACTGTGAGAGAAATCCAGCGTGGCACGAGGCTGCGGGGCTAATCGCTGTACCGAGAGGTGAGGGCAGCACGCTCCTGCTGCGAGGGGCTCTCGTACAAGAGGGGTCTGACCAGCCTCTGGGAGCAGCGGAAATCGTTCGAGATTCCTCCAGGCAGGAACCTGCCGGCCAGTTCCTGCCTTCCAGAGCGCAAGGGTTGACTTTCCATGAAACTTGACCATTTTTTGTCATGAAACTTGCAGGCAAAGAATTTTCTCTGCGGCTTCTCCCTCACTGTGAGATTTGGCCGAAATTGGGCAATGCATTCAGAAATGGTATTGAAGAAGACAGAGGACTTGATTGCAGACATCTCATTTCCTTAGGAAATCGGGCTAAAAATAGGAAAGGAGCACAACGGAGACTTCTTTTTCTTGACACCCCCCTCCCTTCCCCAGCTGGGAATCGGCTTTTGTCCTGAAATCCGAGGTTTATTGCTCTTGCTGTTGTCTTCTGGGCTCCAGATGTAGTCAAGCCGTGGACGTGCCTCTCGTCAGCTTTGGAGAACGGGTGCAGGAACACGGTTGTCGTGAGCGGCTGATGCACAGAAGGACGCGCACGGGGAAGCACACGCCAGCTTGCGACGGCAAGGCGAATTTCTGGCTGAGGTCTGCTGGCTCCCCAAGCAGAGGCCTCCGGGCTCCCCCAGGACAGTCCCTCCTTTACCCAGGGCCCCTCTCTCCAGCCAGAGCTTTGCCCCGGCAGCATCGACAGCTACAGCTCTCCTGTTGGCGGCAGCAAGGCTTCAGATAACCCTTCTCCCCGTTCAAGGTGAGACACCCGCTGAGGCGCTGGCTGTGTGCTAACGTCTTCTGCAGGCATCCGCGATGTTTACTGTCGACACATGATACGGTCTATAAATACCGGGTGGGTTTTGTGTTACCTTGAGCTCCGTCCAAGGCGGCACGGACGGTCCGTGCCCTGTTGCAAGCAAAGTCACCCGAGACGGTCAGGCAGAGAGATCCCGATGCCAGAGAAATGACCAAAGCCTTTGGAAAAGAGACCGAATCCCCGGCGCAGGCATCTGGCTGCTCCGCGCCCTCGCTCAGCTCCGTTCGGCTGGACTTTGCCGTGCCGGTGTCATCCGCGCGGGCAAGCTGCGCCCTGCGGCTCGCTGAAGGCAGTCGAGACGTTGCGGGTCTCTTCCCTCGCCCCAGCGCTCCGGGCACCCACAACACGCAGCCGTGCCCGCTCTGGCTGCTGCTCTGAGCATCAGTCACACCTTCCCCCTGTCCACACTGGCACGCGCACACGTAACCCCTGGCTCGTGGGTACGCCCTGACGCTGCTCTTCAACCGCCTTGCAACGCTGCTGCACCAAAGCACCCGCAAAGTCTGTTCCGGGCCTGATTGCGGAGTCTTATCTCTTTGGTATTGGTGGGGATTTGCTTGGGGATTTGTGCAGGGCCCGGATCCGCTCCTAACCTTGCTGGGGCTCGAGGCGAGGGCTGGGTGCCCGCCGTGCAAAGCAAGTGGGGTCTGCCCGGCCGGCGCTGCACCCCCAAGGTGGGGCAGGCTGGGGGCTGCGCCAGCGTGCCTCGTCTTTATGAGTTAGCCTTGCACGCAGGAGCGGCCGCGATTTCATGCGGGGGCTGGGGGGGAGGCAGCGCCCTTCCCCGTCCGGGGAGGTGCCGCACCCCGCTCCGCTCTCTGCCCCTCTCGGGTGCTTGGCGAAGGGTCCCGGCCTGAGCCCCCCGGAGCTGCTGGCCTGCGGGGAGGAGGAGGAGGAGGAGGGGGGGGAGGGCGCTCCCGCACCGCTGGGCAGCGGCCCGGGCCCTTACCGATGCGCGGCACGTAGTGTTTTGCAGGAAGTTTCCACGCTCCTCAGTTTAATCCGTGCAAAGGGGGGGTTGGAGAGGAGCGCGGCTGAGCGGCGGTACAAGGGGGCGGGC
>VZTV01067271.1:85451-104309 GCA_013400875.1 Anhinga rufa
CCCTCATCCCCTGGAATCCCCCCGGCGTCCGACAGCATCCCCCCGCATCCCCCCGCATCTCCTGGAATCCCCCTGGCATCCCCCCGCATCCCCCCGCATCCCCTGGAATCCCCCCGCGTCCCCCCGCGTCCCCCCGCGTCCCCGGGTCTCCTTCCCCGGGAAGAGGGGTCGAGCCCCCCGGGGGCCCAGCGGGGCCGGAGGGCTGGGATGGGGCTCCAGCTCCTCCGGGGCGGCGGCGGCATCGCCCCGAGCCCCTCGCGGCCAGCGGCACCCCAGTGGCCTCCCCTCAGGTTTTAGCAGCGGGCGCTTTGCACCCAGGGCTCGGCCCAGGGGGGGTCTCGGTGCCAAAGGGGTCCCCGGGGGCTGCGGGCCAGGGCGGGAGGGTGCTGACCCCAGGAGCTCTCAGCCGAGCTCGGTTCGTGCTGTACCGGGTCCTAGGAGGTGGCTGCAAGGGGAGCGGGGGTCGCAGACCCTCGAGTCACGGCGCTGCGCTGAGCTTCCCTTTAGGAAAACTCCCTCGCCCTGCGCTCCGCTCAGCGCTTTGGGATGCCGGGCAGGAGCACCTGAGCGCTCTCCTTCGCCCCCACGCCTGCCCGGGGATCACCCTTCCACCCCTTCCCGCTCCTCCGTCCCGGGCCGTGAGCACCCAGGGGCGAAGGCGTCCCCCGCGTGCCGGGAGCGGGACGGAGAGGTGCCGGTCGCGGGCAAGGAAAGGCGCGCGTCCCCACGGGTCCGCGTCATTTTTATTGCAGCGGGGCAGGGGAGCAGCCATCCACGCGGAGCCCGGGGGGACGCGGCCGGGGCTGCCGTGCCCTTGGGGACAGGGCAATGGCCTGCTGGCTTGCCGCTCCGGAAGAGGCATAACCTTTAAATAGGCTGCAGCGGCGGCACCTCCGCCTGGCTCGTGGCCAGGGGCTTTGGCTGCTGGTGCTGCTGAAGTTGTGTTCCCATATACAGTAACCGGCGAGCCTCGTGCCCGGCTGGCGAGCGAGCTCCTCTTGCCCAGCGTTAGTGGAAGGCCATGATTTCCCTGATTAAACGACAGGAGGCAACTCCCAGATCGCCATTAGCAGCCCGGCCCGCGGCAGTGGGAGCGTGGGAGCGGGGCTCAGCTCCGGGCGTCCCCAGAACACGGTGGGGGGGTGTCCCCGCACGGCGGTTGGCCTCGAAGTCCCGGCAAGCAGATGGAGCCGCGAGCGATGGCTGTACAAAGCGTACGAAGCGTTTTGGCTCGCCCCCCACCCCAGCCGGCACATAGGCGCTTCCCCCTGCCGGCGTGGATCGCATCCGGCGCGGAGTGGGCGCCGGGGAGCTTTGGGCCCCTCCGGGCAAGCGGGAGGCCGGTGTGCCTCCTCCGTAGGGTGGCATCACACCAAAGGTCTTTAAAGGTCCCTCCAGCCGGGTTCAGCCTCTGCGCCCTCCTCGGTGGCTGCCGCGGCGCGGCTGGGTATCGTGCGGGGCCGATCTGCAGGGTCTGCCTTGCGTCGGCTCAGCTCCGTGGGTGCCCGCAACCCTCGTGCCCTTCAGCAGCACTTTTTTGCTGTCCTCCTGGGCTGTGAGGGTAACGCAGGCCATGAAACCGGGGCAGAGGGAGGCGATCGATACCGGGCTCGTGCAAAGGAGAGCTGGACCGTGCCAGGAACCGAGAGCAGCCCCTGTGAATGGCAGGCACCCTGGCGCAGGTGTCTCCCTGCCCCTGTCCCCCTGGGTGCTGTCCTGCACGCCCTCTCCAGCAAAGGGGTAGTGTGCGAGCTTCGCTGGGTGCTGTGCCCGAGCTGCTGGCTCCCGCTGCCTGCGAGCCCCTGCGCCGGACGGAGCCGGGGGCGAGGAAACCTCTAAGTGCTTTCCCCTGCCCGGCGGAGCGGTTAACACCCTGCGTAATGGACCGTGAGCGTCTGGCCCGAGGGACCTGGCGCACGACACACGGGGAAGGAGTCAAAAGCGTCGGCATCGTGGCTGGAGCTCCCGCGGGGCTGGGGAGGGTGGGCTGCGGGGGGCGGCGGGGTGCTGGTCCCCGCGGCTGGGGAGAGACAGGGCTGCCCGAGCTGGCCGGGAGAGGGAGGGCTGCGATGCGTGGGGACCCCCTGTTTTGGGAGGGGAAGCAGGGGAGGGTGAAGGCGGGTTCCATCCAAACCCATCCCTCAGCTGCCAGGCTCCCGGTCCCGGCAGGATGCGAGGGGACCCCATGGTGGAGCATCGCCCGGGCGAGCTGCTGGCTTCCACCCCTTTGGGAAGCAGAAGCCGGGTTGGGAGGGCTGAGGGGGCCGAGGTGTGCGAACAATCAGAAGGGCAATTAAAATCCAGACAGCTGCGAAAGGGAGAAGAAACCCCTTCAGTTCCCAGCAAAAGAGTTTGATTCTTCGGAGCAGTTTGGAAATCCTCAAGAGGCTGTGATCCGAGGTCCCAGATCCCTGCGCGGGGACGGGTTCGGGTGCAGACCCGTGGCTGAACCCGTCGGTAGTTTAAAGATTTGGCCTGGGCTGTGTAAATCACCTGCAGGAGGCTGTAAATCCAGCCCGGCCAGAGCCTGCATTATCTTCTGCTGTTGATGCTCGCCAGTGTAAACTTTGCCATACTTCAGAGGAAAGCTCTGCTTACAAAACACGAACCGAAGATGAATTGCGGCTGCAAGCCGCTACGCTTGCAAGAGAGACGTGTTATGCAGCAGCATAAACAGAGCAGCACGTGGGCGCGCCGGGCTCGATGCGGCCCTGGAGGTACCCAGCCGGTGTCCGCGGTGGCAAGTTAATTGCGCATGGAACCATCCCGTAGTCATTCCTAGAGACCAAACTGAATGTAAAATTAACCCTTTCAGCTTTGGGGCTTTCCAAGGAGAGCCCTTTCTGAGGCTACTTATGTTCAAGATGGGGAAAAAAAAATTCCTTATAAGGCTGCGTGGATGTGCTGACGCCTCTCTGCCTGCATCCACTTCTTCCGATTGGCAGCTTCGCTCGTGTTCTTGCGCTCCAGCCAGTTTTTAATCAATTTAATTGGCTCCTGTTCTTGTACCACACCATGCGCCCCGGCTTTGGGTGGCTGCCTAACATATGACACAGAATCAGGTGCTTTCTAGAAATCGAGTCTGGCTTGTCTTGCCCCCCCCACCCGATAATTTGGTCGCCTCTTTGAAGATGCTGATACACGCCTCCCGCGGGATCCTTGGTTATCTCTGCAGAGCAGATTCGCTAAATTGCATGCTCCTTCCACCAAACCCCTTCGCTGACGGCAGAGTTTGAAACCCAGAGACGCTTGGGAGGTGAGAGGATGGTGAGTCGCCCCAACGGGAGCTGGGCAGGTGTAGCAGGGCCGGAGGAGCTGCCTGGGGCAGGGACGCTGGGGCCGAGGAAGCGGAAAGCCCAGCTCGGGCGGGAAGCCACGCTCCCGGGGCGAACGCACGGCTCCTGGCCGGCACGGCGTGAGCGCGCAGGGGCAAGGCGCGGGGAACGTTTGCCCATGGCCAGCTGGGCCAAACCCCATGCATTGCATGGGGAAAGCGAGCTCGGTGTGGGAGGGCATCAGTCCTGCTTGGCGTTAGCTTTTCACCCACATCTTGTATTTTTCAGGGGGTTTAATAGAGTATCCGGGGTTTGGTGAGGGTTATTCTCCCTTTACACTCCTGCCCTGTTGCCTTCCTCCGGCTGTGCTGACGCCTGGTGCGCAGCTTCTCCATCCTGTCCCTCCTGGGCTCGGCACTCCTGCCTCGCTCTTGCTGGTTTTTTTTTTCCCTCGTTCCCACTCATTTTCCACCAATTTCACTCTCCACTCCTGTTGCCTTTCCAAGGCAGCCTCGCCGCTGCCTTTGCTCATGTCCCTGCACAGCCCGCCCATACCCATTGCCGACACTAACGCCTCGAAGGGCTTTATCATCCCTCCCTTTAGCTGTGCTCCCTTCGGCCTCCGAACCACGGGTTTCTCTGTCCACGCCAGAAAATCACACCCAGGCATCGACGGTGCCTTTTCGAAGCAGCTGTGCTGGAAGGATGTTATATACAAAATGCCACGTGGAGGGTTTTGCTTTGAACCGGTGTATCTGCAGCGTCAGGCATGTGGATTGGCTCCCGAGCAGCCCGGAGGGTCGTCTGAATTAGCTTAGACCTCGAGGACCAAATGTGAGATTATTTGTTGTCTCACTCCTTCCAAAGGCAAAGAGCAAGACACCTCTGAAACAGCATCTGAGAGGGTGTCTGCGCTGCTGCCAGCTTGTCTCCTGAAAGGCAGCTCTGAAGGGAAGATCCTACGGAGGGGACTGGGGAGTTGGACCAGATGATCTCCGGGGGTCCCTTCCAATCCCCGTGATTCTGTGATCCGAGGGCGAGAGGAGAGCTTGCTTGCTCTGCAAGGGTGGAGAGCTGCTTTCAGAGGCGCTAGTGCTTTCCAAGTTACAGCCTAAAGGCGATTCCCTGCAGAAAGATATTCTGGAGGGTGGGGATGGAGATGAAGGCAAGTAGAAAAACAAGCCTTTGGGCTTGGCCGAGGGTCCGTCGCCAGCAGAAGAGGGCTCAGGGATGAGGTTGGTCACCTGCGGTGATCTCGTTTCCAGACTGGTCACTCCTCCTGCTGATGTGGAAGCTCCTCCGGTGCCGGGGAGTTTCAGGACTGGATCCCGTGCCGCCGCCTTTGATGTTTTCTGAGCAGAGGAGGTGTAACATTTCGACCTCCCGTTGTGTTTGCTCTGTTGCTTTTTCAGCTCGGTGACCCAGAGCCGGGCTCCCGTAGCGCTGCCGTTGCAGGGCTGCTCCTGAATTATCCCCCGGCAGCCGGAGCTGCAGAGTTTCTCCTCGCTCCGAGCCGAGCTGCAGAGCGCAGCCCCGTTGGGCAGGCACATCCCCACCTGCCTCCTCTGGGCAGCCTCGCGTCTCTGCCAAACCACCCGGCGATCATCCCTTCCTGGACGAGATGACCTGCCTCAGCGAGCCACCGCGGGCTCTGTACGTCGTGCCCTCGCTCTGCGCATGGCCGAGCAGCACCTCCGCTTTGCTGTCGTTCCTCCCTCCCTGTGGAAGCCCAGGAGTGACCGCTCGCTCTCTGCAACGGCAGGCTCCAAGCCGCGGTTCTCCCTTGCCGGGCAAAGGAGCTCTGCGCTGCCGGTACATTGGCGGCAGCCAAGCACCACCCGCTCCTCCTCACCTCTCCAGTATCCCCGCTTCAGCCCGAGCATCACAGCCTCCTCGCAGCTCCCCGGGGCTTTTTTATGGGGTGCTCGAGGCTGCGGGTGTGAAAGTCAGGTAAAAAGTATGCCGGCTTTGCTTCAAAGTAAAACCACGTCTCCGGCCAGCTCTTCAGCGCCGGGTTCCCGCATCCGCCCTTGGGGTGCTGCCAGCCTTGCCACGCTCTTCCTGACGGGAAGCCGGCTTGGTAGCGTCTCGCCAACAGCACCTCGCCTGCTTCTTCCCGTTTTCATGAGCGCCAGCCTCCTCCTGTCACCTCCCCGTGCCATCCAGGAGGCCGGCATGGGGACCGCGATGGTCCTGCCGTGGCCCTGGGGGCTGCTGCGGCGCCAGGGGAGGCTCTGGAGCAGGAGGGCGCGACAAAACCCAGCGCCTACCGGGGCAGGGGCAGATGCTTTTCTGTGGGCCTTTGGCCACACCGGGGACACTTAACAAAGCTTGGTGCTCTGTGAGCAGGAGTGACGGCTGCACTCTGGCTGCCTCCCTGCCCCGTTCAGGCCAGCAGGATTTTCAGCACCTCCAAATTGCTTCGTTACTTAGAAAAGTGGTGTTTTTCCGCCTGTTCCCGTTCCTGGCCATTTGCCAGCTGAGCCTCAGCCCTGTCTGCTCTCCCCATTGCTGGAAATACCCACCTAGAGACCCTGCGCTGTGGCAAAGCTTTTGCTACCCCTTACGGAAAAATATAGGGAGTCTCTGATTTATTTATTTTTTCCTGCAGTCCCCAGAGAACTTGCCCACCCCAAACAAGCCCTTGCTCTGGAGCCGAGGTCTGTCTCCTTCGGCCTGGCTGGATGGAGAGAGATGATGAGAGGCAGTACTTTTCCCCAGCGAGCAGACAGCCCTTGCCACGTCTGATGGAGCTATCGGGCAAGCCTCCAGCATCAGCAGACCTCCACCCAGCCTAGCATTAGAGTGTAATTTGGGCTTCGCATCTCCTGGGCTCTGGTGCAGGGACATGTGGTAATCAGATAAGAGAGGTTTAATTGCCCGCATTGCCATGCTGAGGCCGTTCCTTTTCCTGCCCTTCCTTGCTCTTGCAAGGAGGAAAAATCGGGCCAAATAAATCGATCTCCATGCTGATGCTGTGCCAGCGGACCGAAGGGGCAGGGCTGTTTTCATGGTGGAGGGTTGCTTCGTCCCGCTGCATGCTGGGGAGCTGCTGGGGAGCAGGACTCCTTGGAAGGGTGAAGCAGAGTCAGCGGTCCCTGCTTGTGCCCAGCATCAACCAGCAGCAGTTCTGGGGACGCGACTTCCCAGGCGCCGGCACGGCAGGGAGGTGCTGTGTCGGCCCAGGGGTCGGCTGGTCCTTGGGGCCCCTGCTCGGCTCCTGCCCCGCCAGCTCCTAGAGCTGCCGGCTGCCTTTCCAGCACTGCCTTTGCTGCGATATGTGGCTGGTATAAGGAGGACCTCCCGGCTTGCTGTGCCCTGTGTTCCCCCGACTTTGGCCTTTTGATGAAGTTCATGGGGTTTGGTGCCAACAGCCTTCCTTTCTCCGTGCGGCGTGCCTGGGTCAGGTTAAACAAACAGTGCTGAAATTCAGGAGACCCATCCAGGCAGTCGTACCGTCCGTGCCAGTGATACGGAGGGAGAGCCTGGCCCAGCACCCACTTGCCCCCACGCTGAGTTCGCCATTGGAAAGTGGTTGGCTGGAGGCCACCGAGGGGATCGCTCACCCGGCATAAAACTTAAGCATGTGCATAAGTCTTTGCAGGATCCAGGCCAGAAAATGCAATTTGTCAGCCCTGACCGTGCAGGAAAGTGAATCCCACGTGCGAGGAGCCGCCTTTCGCCGGCGCGCCTGGGCTCGTTCACGGGGGGCGGCTCTGCCTGGGCTTTGCCTGCCGCCGTCTGCCGAGCGCCCTGAAACACCCGCAGCCTCGGCCGCCTCCTGCGGAGCCCAACCACCTCCGGCTGCCGCTGCTGGGGCTCCCCACCTGCCACGTCGTGCGACCTGCAGGGATGTTTCTGACAGCGGCAGCGCGGGAGAGGTTGCTCTGGCAAGGCGAGAGGTCGGGTTAGCCGGTCTTGCGGGGGCCATCGGTGCTTTCCATGGCTGTTGGGCTGCATTTCATTGACGTGACGGGCGTTTTGCTGCTGACAACAAGCAGGCGGCTTTGGGCAGAGGTGCCTGGTGTGTCACTCATGGAGCTGGGCAGAGACCTCTCCCTCCGCCTGGGGCATCCTGTCGCGCGTTGGGTTTTGGTCCTTGACACAAATGTTTGCAAAGAACATGCAAAAACCATCCAGCCTTTTCCTAGGGCTGCAATGAGGTTGCTTTGAAATGCCCAATGTCTACAAGCTCTGGAAATTTTTTAGGCTGCATGGAGGAGGTGAGGTGCGAGCTGTCAGCCTGGGTGGGCTCCTGCCCATCCTCACGCACTCTTCCCACCTTGCACACGGGGTAAAGCAGGGCAGAGGACAGCCTGCATGGGGCTGTGCCGTCATCTGAGGACTTTGCAGGGAGAAGAGAGGGCTTGTAACAGTCCTGGTCCAAGGCAGCCACCCGGGCAACCGTGATCCTTTCCCAGTCTGCTTCACCTTCACCTTCTGCCACCAAGATCTGGCAATTTGCTGCTTTCTTGTAGTCTTCTCTGGTCATCACAAGGCAACCGCAGCCGGCCCGTGGCAGTGACCCAGCCTGTTTGGGCGCCTTTGAAGACACTTTTGCCAACCCTGCAATAACCCGGTCCTCATGGGGCCGGGTTTGCAGCATTGCTGCTGGGACGTCTTCTCCCGGTCTTTGCGCCATCCCTCCTGCCTCCATCGGCCATTTGATCGGACAACTATAACTGGGTTTGTTGTGGTTCTTTTTACAGCACTGACCGTAAGATTCATCACCAGGAGATTCATTGGAGACTACGACCCAACTCTAGGTAGGTAAAGTCCTTTTTCTTGTTGCTTTTGCTGCTGCCGCTGGCTCAGCCTGGAGACTCGGGTGCCCCCAGTGCCGCTCCCGGCAGAGCCGACTCTGCTCCCAAACTCACCGTGTTCGTTCCTCTTCCTTGGCGACCAGACTGGCAGTGGCCAGAGCCACCAGCTCTTGTGGCACCTCCCTGGCTCTCGCATCCCTTCTTCCTTTTCTGTTGTTTTGTTAAGGCAAATTCTGTTGGGGCGAGCCAGTGGCATCGCGCGCGCGAGGAAGCACAGCGTGCTTAGTCACCCTCGAGCAATTTGCTGGGAGGTGGCTTTTAAGGGGAAGGAGGTATCTAAACAGTGGCTAGTGCTTTCCTGTCTTGTAGGGGTGTTTGTTTTGCATCTGGGTTTGAGGTTTTTGGGGCACTGAAGTCACGTCCCTGCCAAAGCATCCCAGATATGACCGGTCGCTGGCTGTGCATCCCTCTGCCTAACCCCTGCTGTCACCCGCCGGGCTGGGAAATTTTGGAAGTCTCTGTGTTGCTCTAACCCAGCTGGTTCACAGGGGACCCAAGGGAAAGGCTCGGTTTGAAAAACAACCCTGCCTGTCTGTCCCTTACATCCCCGCTCCGCACTTGTTATGGTGAGCTATGCTTTTCTCCCGAAGAGCGCAATTTGTTTTTCCCCTCTGCCTGCTGCTTCTTCCTCCCGTTGGGCTCGCTCCGTATGATGTGATAAAATACAGAGACCGTACGGTGAGTGGGGCTGGTGCTTCCCCGTGGCGGAGGAGGGGGAAGGTGCCTGGTTTGTCCCATAGGCAACCAAGCCAAGAGGGCTTGTGCCCTGTCGTGCGGTGGCACGCGAACCCCGGCGTGACCGAGGTGCTCCATCTGCACGGAACGAGGCGTCCCGTCGAGCATGCTGTGCCCGGAGCGGTTGCTAAGCAGAGTGCCGGCTGGTTTTATTGCCTGATGACATTAGTGAAGCTCGAAGCGGTTTTTGTGCTGGAAGAGCTGCCCAGATGCACGCCTCGCCGCTGCTTTTATTGCTTGGCTAGAAAGGAGCCGCTCCCCCGCTGCTTCGGAGTAGGAGTTCAACGCCGGCTGGGCAAAGGGCTGGGTTAGGAGCATGAGCAGGGTCTCAAAACAAACCCCGGCTTCTCCTACCCCCCTGCCAAGCCCCTCTTCCTTTGCAGAAGCATCACTCCATGACCCCTTTTTGCTCCAATGCTTCGGACACCGTTGCTGTTTTATTTCCAGCCAGGCAAAAGCCGGCCGGGTGCCGGCCGGGGGTCTCCGCTTTGGGTGCGGGGCTGCCCCTTCCCAGGCATGGGGAGACGGGCTGAGGACCAGTGCAGGATGTGGACTCGAAACAGAGGCCACACAGGCTGCAGCGAGTGAAAACGGACTTCTCTGGCATGGCTTGCATCGAGGCCACTGGGGCTGTCATTTGCTACCCGGGGGCTTCTCTCACGCGTGCTTTTCTGTCTGTCCTCCTCCAGAAATGATTTACAGACACATGGCTGTTATCGACGGGGAGATGGTGCACTTTGAGATCCTCGACACGGCAGGACAGGTGAGCTCACACCATTTCATAGCTGGCTGACCCTGGAAAACACCATCGCGGAAGTGCGACTTGCCATTGAAGGCAATCCCTGCTCTTCCACCAGCTTTAATCTGTCGTATCTGAAATATTGATCTAAAAGGAAGTTTTGGAGAACTTATGTCTCTCTAACATCAATTACAGCGTGGCTTCAGCTGAATATTTCCCCATTCCCCTTACCAGTGTGTGGCACAGCTCTGCTCCCCGTGTCGGTGGAGCATCCTGACAGCAGGGAGACAACTCAAGGGAGCAGGAGGGTGCTGGGTCAAAGGAGCCACCAAGCACGAGGATTGTGGGCGATGGAGAGCCCTGTGCTGGCTTCCATCTAGCAACAGCCCTACCTTTGTGTACCCGCGTTAGTGGCACTAACTCTCCCCCCCCCCGTCCACATCAGGATGGGGCTGGTTGCAGTCTCCACCTCTCGTTTTGCCCAACCCATCAAATTCCTGCCCTGGGCTACCTGTGTGGCTTTGCACGTCGCTGCTGTGTGCAAGCCCAGGGCCAAAAACCCTCAGGGAGGTGGTGACGGGCCCCCTTGGGAGGTTTCTAGGTTGCAGCCGGCAGTGTTGGCATTTAGGAGATGCTGGGGCTTCTGGTGTTAATACGAGCGTGTCTGCCCTGGCAGGAGGAGGACTCCCTGCAGATAGAGGAGAAGATCAAATGGGGCGATGGCTTCGCTGTGGTCTACTCGGTGACGGACCGGTGCAGCTTTGACGAGGTCATGCGGCTGTGTTTCCTCATCAACCACATCCACTCGAGCCCCAAGCGGAGCGGCGGGAGCGAGCAGCCCCCTGTGGTCATCGTGGGCAACAAGAAGGACTTGCAGTTCGACAGGATGGTGTCCACGGAGGACGGTGAGAACCTCTCCAAAGCCCTGAAGCTTCCTTTCTACGAGATCTCCACCCGGGACAGCTATGAAGAGACCGTGGCAGTGTTCAACACCCTCTACCAGGAGCTCATGAGGCAGGGGCATTTCTCCCCGGGCTCCTTCAAGAGGAGGACAGTGTCGAAGCTGATGGAGAAGATCCCCAAGATGCAAGCCAGCTCCACCTTGAACTCAGCGGGCCGGAGCCTCAGCTTTAACTCCTTCAGGGACTACATCCCCGAGTGAGCGTCCCCAGTGCGGAGGCAAGAGCGACGGCTGAGCCGGGACTGAGGGACAGCTTATCCTGCTGCAAGGGCGCCCGCCGCTTCAGCCCCAGGGCTGAGGGGCAGCTCGTGGGGCTGTGCTGCCTCCCAGGAGGGGAAGGCTAAGAGGTGGGGAGGGTGGGATTGGGGTCCAACAGCCTTTTAAAGCCCGTAGGATTTTACAAATGGGCTTTGCGTCGGCAGGGAAGATGGTCTACGTTCATCTTCCCCCTTTGCTCCCCCTCCCTCCTCCTGCATGGCTGAAGTCAGCAGCGACGGTGGTTCGTGGTGACTTCAGTGGCGTTGGGTCAACCCTTGCAGGCTCGGAAGTGTTCCAGTGGGGATCACACCCAGCACAGACACGTTTGTATGGGTTTTCCCGCTCCCCTAAGAAAGCTTGCTGGGTCTGTTTGTGCCCCGGGGCACGCACCCACAACGCCGGGGTGACCCCGAGGGCCGCGCTGGCTCCTGGGCTGTCGTCAGCCATCCCTGTCCTGGGGAAAACGGCCGTCGCTTCTGCTGCTCGGTGTTGCTGGAGGATAAAGTCCCTTGTGTTTAGCGGTGGCTGCTCAAAACCCTGCCAGCCCGGCCGGGAGGGGGGTCACTGCCCGCCCCCACCCCTCACTGCCCCTGGACCCATCTGCCGTGTGGGTTGGTGGGCGGCGGGGGGCTCTCTGCCCCTCTGCCTTTGCTGTGGCCCTCCCTGAAGAGCCAGCCCGGCCGGTGTGACCATCTGCAGCCACCAGCGTCCGTCTGTCGGAGCCCAGGGCTGCGCTTCCACCCCGGTTTCCCCCCGGGTTTGTGAACTGAAGCGGCTCGCAGAGGGGCAGACCCCCACGTCCCCGCCTGTAGAGGAGCTGCTGGCCCAGCTCTGCTGGAGCCCTCCTCCCTCCCTGGGTGCTCGCGGGCTGGCACCAAGGGCATGTTTAAAAGCAAAACAGAGATCTGTTTGCAGTGGGGAAAAAAAGCCTGTTAATCCCTGGCTTTTCTAAAAAACCCGTTTTTTAACAATTCAGGCTCCTTGGGCCGCTCTCCTTTAATAACACTGTAAATACAGTCCTGGGCGAAGGGCAGGGGAGGCAGCAGGCGGTGCTGCTCCGTCTCGGGCTGAAGGCACCACGTGCTCGGTGCTTTGCTGGCGTTTCTGCCTTCGCCGCGTCCGCTCCTTATGTTATCGCTCGGGGCAGCCCATCTCCGAGGGGAGGCAGGTCAAACATGCTGCGTTTCCGATGCACATTTGAACCTGAGGCTCAGATCACGCCTCCCCACCCCAGAGGAACAGTATTCCCGGGGCAGCTTCTCCCACTGATGCCTTTGCCCTGCAGCTCAGCGGGACGCAGCACGAACAGGACTGCTGGGTGGCAATTTGGAGTGTGGATGCAAAGGAGCCGATACCAGGAGGTGCAAATGATGCTCCTTGCAGGGACCCCCCTTGTCTGCTTATTAATTGCCCCGTGCCCGAAGGGAAAGTTGCCGCGGCCTGAGAGCTTGCCTTTTTGCCCAGAGATGGGGCAGCAAAGGCACAGAAAGGAGCAGGGCTTGCAGCTAGCGGCATCTTCTCCCTGCAGCATCGTTTCTCTCGCTCCCTCCCGCCCGATGCAGAGTGCCGCGCCGCTGTTCGAGGCGAACGTGCTGGAAGGCCCACAGTGTAACACGCCTGTGTTCCCCCTGTAGCAACCTATCGCATCATCTGCTGCTGCGTCCTGTGACAATAAAAGCCGAGATAGCAAACACGTGCAATGCTCTCGTGCCTGCGAGCGCGGGGACGGGGTTATTCTATCGCCCTGTTTCCCCTTCAGGGAGACTCTAGCAAAGGGGTGCACGGTGGGGAAGGCACCCTTTAAATTAGGGCCGGGCACCTCCCTTACCTTCTGCCTGAGCCCCGGCACCGTGTGCCTTCCTGGCTCCCTCCATCTCTCAGCGGTGGGAGAAGCGCAGGCAGAGATGCGTGCCGGGGGAGCGTATACGCGAGGCTTCCTCCGGAGCATCGCAGCCTGGGGAAATCGCTCAGCCCACCTCCCCTCCCTGCTACAAAACTCACACGGACACCCCTTCCCCTCTTGCAGCTCCCAGAGGTGTTTCCTGGGGCTGCCTGCGTCCAGCCAAGGGCGTTCTCTCCCAGGGTTTCATTAAATCCCACCTTTGTTCGTAGACCCACATCCCTCCCGTGGGGTGAAAGTGAACCCCATCGAGGGGCTGGGCCAGGAGAGCAATTTGGGACTGCTCCTTTCCAGCATCTTAATTAAAATCCTGAATGCCAGCAGTGGGAAACGCTGCCGGGGGCTGCTGGTTCGCTCACGGCGTACAGCGAGGGCAAGCCCGGGGGCTGCAAAGCCTTGGGGAGCCGGCCAAGGGGAAGCGAGGGCTGGGGTTTTTGTTTGTTTTAGTTTTTTAATGAACAAATGAACTGTTAGGTGGGTCCAGTTGTGAGGTTACTAGAAAGTCAAAAGACTTTCTTAGGACTTATTCCTAGGAAGAGATTCTGCAGTGATTTTCACATAATTTAATAGTCTTTTTTAANAGCTGAACGCTGTGAGCCAGCCTCGAGGTTTTGTGGTCTGGCAGCTGGAGCGGGTGTTTGCTGCCCGGTGGCTCGGGGCTGGCTGGAAAAGGGCCGCTTTCGAGAGGCGCTGAGCTGGCCGCCACGCGCCGGGGACCCCGGTCAGCCGAGAGCCAGCCCGGCCGCGAAGCCGCCGCGCCGGGGAGGGAAGAGCCCCGCAGCGCGGAAGACGCAGCCTTCGGCCTCGCTTGGCGACCCCACGCCCAGCAGCTCGCGGCCACGTCACCAACCCAGCCCAAGAGGGATTAAAAATCAGCGGGATGCTGGACGCCTGATGGAGCCTTTCACCAAGGCACAGAGGCTTTGGGTGTCCCCGAGCACATCACTGAAGTCCCTGGTGTTCTCAAGGCTGTCCAAGGGACTGTATTTCCTCGCTGGCTCGAGCTCTGTGTCGGTGCAGCGCCGGGCACGGCAGAAACCCACATTATTCAGCATGAATTATTCAAAATGATGAATGAGGGGGGACCAGCCTGTGAGCAGAAAGCACAGCCAGCTGCTGGGAACAGCATCCTTTGGCGCTCTGGGAATAGAGGAGCGCTCGGCTCAGCGGGGATCGCTGTCCTGAATTAACCCCAGCGCTTTTTTTTTTATAGCGCAAGGAATTCAGAAAGGTTTTTAGCCAAAAGCTTGGTGCGGTTGCTGCCCGCGTTTCAGCCCGCAGCCCCCTCTCTGGGGCCAGGGGCAGCTTGGCCTTGCTTGCCTGCTATAATTAGCAAGAAACGCCATTAGTACCAGGCTCAGCTGCTTTCCAAGAGGCCGCGGAGGGGGCGGGGGGGGCGGGCTCGTTAGAGCTGCTAATTGCTAATTACTGAAAGCCTTTAGTGGGTCTCCTGGGGGAGTTTCTCCTCGCAGGTACAAAGCCTTGAGGGTGCCACATCCACTGTGGGTGGGAAAAGGCTTGGTGGTGGGGGAGTCACCCTTGGGGTGGTCCCTCTGGGGGGGACCCAGGGGCTAAAGGTGCCCTTGGGGGTGATGCACTGGGGCAGCCCAATAAATCCTAAATCCCTGTGGCGGGGGCTCTGCAGGGCTCAGGCGAGACAGGAGGAAGAATGGGAGGAGTAAAAAGAAAAGGAGGAAGGTCTCTGCCTTCCTCAGAACAGAACCTGCAGCTTTAGAGGCTCGGGGAGGTGAGTTAAACTTGGGTCCCCAAAGAGGAGGTGCCTGGACCCCCGTTTGCAGCCCCTTGGAGGTGCCTGGCTCTGTGGGGATGCGTGACCTGCGGCTTCCTCCTTGCTGAGAAGGATGGCGCTATTAAAATAACGCTTCAGGAGATTTTTGGGCTGGAATCCAAGATTGTGCGGAGTGAGGGCTGTGGTTTGGTTTGCCTCGGAGACCTCCAAAACAAAACACAACCCTTGTGGAAGTCCGGGCTTCAGGGCTGCTTAATAACCCGTGCAGGAAAGAGAGGCTGATGGAGCGGGGGTATCCCGTGCTGACCCTCTGGGCAAGGGTTCCTGTGGGTTGCTGGAAAACGCCGCCCCTCCGGGGACGTGTGGGTGCGCAGAGGGTTGTGCAGCACCTGGGGGCCATCACTCCCTCGAGCCCGATGGCTGGGCCGTGATGGCTCGGCTCCACGGAGGGAACTTGAAGAGCTTTGGTCTCATCATCCGAAAGGCATCTCCAGGGCAGTGATTTAATTTGGCGAGCGTGTAGGCTGCAAATCTGCTTACCAGATTTCTGGGAAGCTTGGAAGATGCAAATGAAACAGAAACATCCTTCCTAAAAGCTCCCTCGCCTGCCAGACACCACCAGCAGCTCCCTGGCACGCCAAGCCTCCTTGTATCTGCCCTTAACCCCGTCTGCAAACGCCTTCGCTGGAAAAGCAAGGTGTGCACGCGGCGCGCGGGCTGGGATCGGTGCGTGCCCTGATGCTCGAGCCCTTACGGTGCCTGCTCCTCTGCTTACACACCCCGCGCCGTTTTGGGAAGCTTCCTCAAAAATTAAGCCAGTTACAGGGGCTAGGACTCGACTCGAGCAGCCAAAGCCTTGCTCGGAAAGATAAAGCCGCGCTTAGGTGGGGAGGGGAAGGAGATGTGAGCGCCTGTTAGCGAGGGGCACAGAATAAGCCGGCGAGGTGGAGCTGCTTCGTCTTTTCAGCCGCAGCCTTTATCACTGATCCTGTGTTGGCGGTTTGTTGCTTGCTTTTCTAAATTTAATGAAAAATAGAGGGTTTAAGCTTTTTGAAAGCTTTACCTACAAGTGGATCTGCCCTTGCTGCAGCCCCAAACTGGTTCCTGGGGGTGAAGGGGAGAGTGGAGCCGCAGGTGGCATCCCCCAAGCAGGTGCTGCTTTTGGACATCCAAAATAAGTGCAACCTCCCCTCTAGCGCGTTGCTTTGATTTAAGCTCGGAGCAGAAAAATCGAGGTTGCCTGGGTGTTGCGATGCTTCCTGGCTTTAGGAAGCCCAACGTGGGGGTCTGGGGGCTCCTGGGTGCTGGGTCTGGTGGTGCAGGAGGGTAAGTGCCCAACAAAGGTGGTTTTCCTTGGCACAACAGGCTCCTCTCTCCCAAATCAGCAATTTTAGGCGAGCCTTGTGCCGCGAGGGTGTTGGGCACGTGGGCTCGGCTCCTGCCACGCTCTTGCCACCCTGGGTGCCCTCTAAATACTGGGCTTTGCCGGGGGTGAGGGGGGGCCCAAGAGGCAGGCGGGGGCCGTTTCCATCCTGTTGGCAGCCAGAGCCTGTGACTTCGGCGGGAGCCTGGGGAAGCTGGGCGCCTGCGGAGCGCTCCGTGCCGTCCCCCAGCCCAGCCCTCTGCCCGAAAGGCCGCGGCTCGCCATGGGACCGCGCTTAAAGCTCGGGCAGGCTGCGAACGCGTGCGAGCAGCTTCGCGCGTCGGGGTGCTCCCGGTTCAGGCGGGCGCAACGCGGGGTGGCGAAGGGACAATAGTCCCGAGCCGTCGTGCCCAAATGCCGTTGCTATTTATATGCCCGCGCTTTCAATGCGAGTCCCGCTGCTCGTTTTATTGCCATTATAAATAGCTGCGAAGTTGCCTGGGAGCTCATGGAAATTCGGGATTGCTTTCCAGGGGGAAATCTAGGGCTGAGATTTAGGGTTTTCAGGAGCTATATCACACTCTTCTTTTCTTTTTTCTTTTAAACTGTGCAACAGCTTGGCTCTAATAAGGAGCGCAAGGCTCTATAAGGCATGGAGGATTTCGGCACAGCCAAAGGCTTTTGCTGGCCCTGAAAGGAAAGGCTGGGAACTGCAACAGGGGGGAAAGCAAAAGGAGAACACCCACCACAGCGCACCAGCTGGCTTGTTCTGGGTTTGATTTTTAAGGCACCTCCTCCAGGTTAGGAAACAGCAGATAAAGCAGGGGCAGGTACCCCGGCGGAGGAGAGGGCAGGAGGATGGGCACGTCTGTGCTGTCACGCTTCCAGCAGTCTGCTTTGGCTTATCGCTGTTCTGGCTTGTACAAATAATGGAAAAAAAATGGGGGTTTGGGTGTAGGCTTTTAAGGCAATGTAGGATCCATCCCCACAGTGAGAGCTGGGCCAGAGCCCGGGGGATGAGGCTGCTCCCCCCTAGGGATGGAGGAGGAGAGATGCCAAGTCCCGGAGGCGCTTTGCTCCCACCCGTTTTCTTTTGTTCTTGGCCAACCCACACACATGGGATTTTTTTGGTTGTTTTCTCCTCCTTTTTTTTTTTTTAAATAATAATATAAAAAACCCCAAACCCAAGCATCCCCTGTATAGGCTGGGCATGCTGCTGGGAAGCTGCGGCTGTACTCGCTGGCGCTTTGAGGCCATAGAAAATATTGATGGTAAGGGCTGGTCCTTTCCGAGTGCAGCCCTGTGCTTCTCACCTCTGCTCACATACGTGAAAAATCCCTCTGGCTGCCTCTGCTCTCTGTTCTTGCAGCCAGCCTGAAAGGTGACGGCAGGGCTTTTGGGAGGATGCGGTACGTGACCTACAGGGCATACCGCGAAGGAAGCCTCTCTGATGGGCTGCCGATCCTAAACCCAATGGCAATAAGCCTTAGTCCCCGTTTTCTGGGTGTTTCACCAAAACATTTTGATTCCTGGGCTCTGCTTATTGATGCTGGTGGGTTAAATACATTCCCAGCAGCCCACCCCATCCCCTCCCTGGACACTAGCAGCCCGTAGGAGTTGCATCCCACCCACCCCAGCAAAAGCCCTCGAGGGCTTGTAAATCAAAGCCCGGCAGAGGTGCCCCTCAGCATCCGTGGGGCTGGGAAATCCCCACTGCATGTAAAACGGGGAGCTCAAGGCCTTTTCAGACCTGCAAAGTCGGGAAGGGGGGAAAGATGCCCCATTTTGCAGAGGAGGAGACTTAAAATTGTGTAGAAAAACAAAACCAAGACAAAACAAAAAAAAAATCCAACCCCAAAAAAACCCCAACCAACCAAGAAAACCCGACCTGCGAGAGGAAGGGCAGGTCAGCTTGCTGGAAACCAGGCGAACCACCCCAAAATGTGTTGGTTTTTTTTCTCCTTTGACCAGTGAAGGAGAATTGGTTTTTCTTGGCGGTTTGAGGAAGCCTAACCGAGACGAAGCGGGGCTTCAAGCTGTTTGTGGGAGCCGGGTCGTGCTACAATTTGTGATGGGCAGGAAAGCTGGTGAAATCGTTCCTCCACCCCCCCCAAAAAATGACGAGAGGGCGGGGAGAGGGTTCAGCTCCAAATCCCCCGTGCAGCCGCCTATTTGCAGAGCTGGCGGGGTTGGGGGGGGCCCTAAACTGGCAATCTATTGAGTTGCTGAAACCTCTGGCAGGATTGTTCCTGGGTGTGCGAGGAAGAGATCTGAGCTGCTTTTTAAGAAAAGCTTTATAGAAAAGTCCCCCCGTTTCCCTGGGACCCCGCCCGGGTGCAGCCCCCCCTTCGCCCAGTGCGTCGGCACCGCTGCGCTGACGGCAACCACCACACTCGCCGTCCCCGGGTTTCTCTAATCCCACCTTGGAGCAATTTGCGGCCCCTCTGCCATCCTGCAGCCACGATGTAATCGTGTGCCGCGTGACAGAGCTTTGCCTTGAGCTGCTGCTGCTGCCAAATAACCCCATCGGTCGCCCCACCCAGTCCGTTTTGGGGTGAGGAGCAGAGAATTGGAGATCCCTGTGTAGCTTTTCTGAATTTTTAGGGCCACCACTGCGTCCCCATCCATCCCTCTCTACCCTGGACTGGAGGATTAAACCCTCCTGGTGCACCAGGGACCACAGCCCCATCCCAAAGATCATTTTTCTGATCTCCTCTGCCTTGTTTCCGCACGGTTTTTAGCCAAACTGTGCTCTCACTAGGGCCGACGGATTTACAAATCCTCAAAATGAGTGGCAAATCCCGCCCTGATAACTCGGTCGGCCTGGGTTTATGTTGTAGCTGAGCAGCTTGGAATCGCCATGGGATTTTTATTAACTTGTTGCCCTTTTCCAGGTTGGGGGGTGCGTTGAGCAGTGCCAGTCCTGCGACCTTGCCCCTAACGTCTTCGGTGGAAGAAGCACCCCTTCTTCCTTCTTTTTTAATGCTTTCCCCTTTATTTTAACTAGTTTTTAGTCCATAGCCTTGATAGCTTTTCGGGGGGGGGGGGGGGGGG
>VZTV01067276.1:3047-26658 GCA_013400875.1 Anhinga rufa
TATTACAGTTAAAGTCATCCAACACTCAGCTGCTAGAGCAGCTTCTGCTCTTCAGCTACTTCCCTAACATCAACTCCGGCATCTGTATGACCCAAGGTGAGATGATTCAAGAAACTTTCTTTCTTGAAGTAAATTGTATCTTCCCCCAAAGCTTTCCACAAAGTCTGATAAACAGACCAGAGGGAAAAAAACACTTGGAAACTTTCCAAGAGCAGATAGCAAAGAACTAATAATTATGACCATTGTATTCAACGTAACTAAAGCATTAATGCTACCCCTTCAGTCTACAGTGAGGTGACTGGCAATCATAAGCTACCTTCAGAAAAAAATTCCAGACAGCATGTTAAAACTAACACTCTAGCCAACTTGTAATAGACAGCTTAAGAGGAGAGTAGCAAATCTTAAACATCAGGAAGACTTTAATCAAAAACTCTGCAGAAAGTAGTTCACGGCTTTCAGCTAGCTGTCTCTAAGGATTATCTGATCAGTACCTAGTCTTCATATCATAATTTATTCTACTACACCAGAATTTAAATGCCAAATGCTTAGAGGTGACTTTCAAAGTTTTCATTCATCACCACCTGGGCCATATTAAGAGAAGGTGCCATTAGGCACAATGCATCAAGCTTACCTGACACTATTTTATTGATCTGCTGTACTACAGTACTTGCTATTCTATTGTAAATCTCAAAGGAAAAGCTCTCTGAACACCATTTGCTTTTGTCACAACACTGACAGTCAAATCTGTTCAGTTGATATGAATTTCACATAATGTGTGAGAATCACATTTCTGGACCAAAAGGCATAAAAGTCCTTCACAGAAACAGGACTTATATTTTTAGAAGACCCACAGAAAGCAGTATCCATAAAGTTATATCATCACTGCTTTAGACATTGGCCCATATCTTTACTATCTGACAGAGCAAATATTAAAGTAGGCTTATCCCCATAGATAAGTTTTGCTTAAATATCACCAGTCTTTCGGGCCACTACAGCTTTTGACAGCAATACTGTCTTTTCAGCACTAAGAGTAGAGTATTTCCTTTCCTATATACTCAAGTATTAGAAGACCCATACATTTAAGTAAGGCTTTTTAGTATCTCCTGAAAAAAAGAAAGTCAGAGGAGACTGTGGCAAGAGCATTTAGCATTGAGCTATTATACTTGCTCTCTGTATTAAAACTTGATTTGTACTAATTAAGTTTTAGTCTACCTAAAGTCTTACGCCCCTAAACAAAAAAGACGACACAATATCCTATATCAGATATCATGATTACAAGCAAGTTTGTCCAAAAAGCTTGCCCAATAACAAGATTGGAACCTGGTATTTGAAGTAGTCATGGCTAACAATGAGCAGAAGGCTTTGTGAACACGCTGCAAGAAACAGCCAATACTCTGTTACAGATTAAATGCTTCATTCTTCTTCCCTGTGTTCATATACTTGAAGAATACTCTTAGCAGGCTCCATGCTTGAATTAATAGGTATGGGTAAGTTTAGCACCTGTAAAGTGCATTTTACAGCCACAGCAGCAAACACGCTAAAGAAACCACCTAATATCTGCCTTTTAACACCCCACCTCCCTTCAATTTCTATTTGTCTCATGGAAGAGCAAGGTTGCTCCTCTTCACTCATTCTGAAGTTGAAGAGCAAAAAACTAATCAGGTGAACAGCAGGACTATGCAGTTCTTAGAAATCTGAGGGGAACCCAAGATGGAAGGAAGAACCTTAACTACTGTTCTGAGACAGTTTAGGGGCCTAGTTTAAGAAAAAACATCAGCTGCCAAGAGTGTCAAAGTCTTTGAAATCGGTACAGTCTAGATGGCATTAGGTAATTAGACAGAAGACAATTCAACATTTTTTTCTTCATCTCCCAAGAATTTACCAAATTGAATACTACAGATTTAAGTCCAAATTGTGGCTCAACTTACCGCCAGTAACTCCTTTCCATATTATTTTCATTACTATGACAAATCATTTTTTTCTAGGACTTTCAAAAACCTACAAATGTAGGACCAAAGTTAATTCAAAGATAGGTAATCTCAAACAGCTCTTTGAGGTAAGCTACTAGTTTTGATATTTTGACTCTAGTGTCTTATGACTGTTCTTAGACACTTAGAAAACGATAATGCAATTACAAGAGCTACAATTCCATTCTCTTTATGTGCCCGTAGAAAAATATTTTCATTCATTTAATTCTTTCTTCTAACAGCTCAGTTTCACTTGTCCATCAGGTCCTGTTAGGAGCTGATAAAGGGGCCTGAGTAGAACACAGGGAAGATCCAGCTGGAAAAGATTATCTTGAAAGTCACTGAATAAAAGCAGGTGTATGTCAGCTGCCCCTCAACTGTTTCATCTTCAGAGGCAAGCCAGGCATATGAACACTGCATATAGCACTGAGCCTCCTTGCACTGTCTCCCCTCAGCTACCTTAGACAGCTTTTCCAGGTTATGCAAGCCCAGCAAAGCCATCAGGATCTGTACAGTATGATTAGCACCACATTAGTGGCTCTCTGGGGTTGGATATTTTGCAGTCCTCCACCATTTGAGACATTAGTACACACAAGTTGTATTTATCTTAATTAACTAACAGAAAGTGTCTACCTGAATTTTTTTTAAATAGTTTGACAGTAGGTTTAGGATTGGAGTAATTCCAGCACAGTTCACCTGCTATCATTTTATCTTAGAATTATTTTATCAAGACAAGAGCACTGACCTCAATATTTCAATCAATGGGAACCAATTCTAACTCTCCCACCAGGCCTGACAACAGCTTGTGGATTGTATTAATCACTTACAAAAAACCCTACCTTTACTGCATCAGCTTTTTCACATAATTCCAGACAAATGTTTTCTTAATGTAGGTGCCTTAATTTCAATTTCCAGGTCATCAATATCTTAAGTACATTAATTGAAGCTAACATAGCTACAGCAACACACCCCAGCAGCCTCCTAACCTCAAAGGAAGTTCCAGGTCACCATTTCCCTCTAGCTAGCATTTAGGCAAGGGTTAGGTGGAAGGAAGAGAAACAGCTCTTTTTCACTAAAAGCTATCTGTTACTAGCACAGAAGAAACTCTCCTATTTGCGTGTACACAGGTTAACTTCAAACTAGCATAATAGTTAAGTGTTATAATTCAGATAGAAAAGCATAGATATTCATTAGATAAAAGATTCGTGCTGACCAATTTAAAGACTTCCTGTGCTCTCCCCCATCACTGGGCTTACGCTGCAGGAAGCACCAGCCAACATCACTAAAAGTTTCCAGAAGGCTACAGTCTCACCACCCGTTTTGTTGCAATCATATTGAAATAAAGCACTACACAGTTACTTTCTTTTTACTAAGTCAGAGATTACCGTGGATGGAGAGCCTCATCTCAGAATCTAGTGATCTTTTGATACAATTCATCACTTAGCTCCTGATTCAGCAAAGGAGCCAAGTATTCATCTAACTTTGGCTTTATTAGAACAACAGTAATTTGGTGCAATACTTTGAACTGATGCCATAAAACAAAGCCACCTTATCAGATTAAGGCTTTAATCTTAAAAAAAAAGGATGTTTTGCAAAAATGTCACTTCATTGCTTAATCAAATATCCTAGTTTCTCTATCTTATTTTTAAGGGATGTTTTATTTTGCTAGTGGAAGAGCTTACTAAACTTTTTTCTATAACTGTAAGATGTAGGAAAACAAGAATAATAAAGATAATGTTTCACAAGTGCACATGATGTACAGTCAGATTCCACAGCAACTGACATTGTATTTTACAATAAGATGTAAATGTGGCTAAGGAGGCTCGGAACAGAAAAGCAGATGAGTTGAGAAACACCACACAGTCAGTTAAAAGATGCAGGTAGCAACCAGAGGTGTAATTACAGAGAAACAAAATCTCAATACCAAGTGTGAGCATGTGCTTCTACTCCTCTACAAGGACACCCCCCCCCCCTCTTTCCAGTTAGTCAAAAGCGAAAGCTCTCAAACCATAGTATCTAGAAACATTTTCCTGTCACATTTTGGAGCCATTTAAAGGTCCTTTTTATGACATTTGTGACCCAAGTCTCTATTCCGAATCACTTTTTGCTTCTAACATTAGGTTTTCCACTACAGATTTAAAAAACATGATTAACAAAAAACCACTGAGCTGCATCACATGACAAACTACTCAGCTCTACTCTTTCTACATGGGATATGAGAATTCAGCTATACACTATCATGTCGATACACCTTAAATGATTGTTTGCTCAGTGCTACACTTCAGCTGCAGCTTTGACACCTACAAGCTACTCATCATTTCTGTAGCACAGCAAATATCAACTACTCCTATAGCAATCAGAGCTACAATGAGCTTGCCATAAATACCACACCATGCCTAGCAAACCTACCAATAGATTCATCCAACAGCAGAGTATGAAAACAGGGTAACAAAATTTAAAAATGTGTTTTTAGCTCTTTATAGCAAAAAATGGAGCAACAGTATCCCTTTATGAAACATTCACTGTATTGTTTCTAGGGCATCTCTAATGTTTCTCTGGTTTAAATGGAAAGTTTCACTATTAAATACTTCTGAGATACCCAACCCACAAGAACATTCCCCCTAAATGTGTAAGAACAGGACACAAATACCCTAAGGCTCTTTTTCTAGCATCACCTACTATTTATTCTGTAGTTCACAGAACCTCAAAAGTAGTCCAAAACCCACTAGTGGTCCACGTGGTGGCAGGGTTTGTTTCTTTATTAAAAAAAAGTATTAAAAGCAGTATACATTGCAGTGTTAAAACCACACTTTCATATACAGGCTCACAATTGCTAAGATAGATGCTGTGCAACTGATGTAACTGCAAATAAAGAGGTTAAGCAAGAAGAGCCATCCTCTTAACGAACAACCCACACCACAGTTTTAAATGTTGTCTGAGACCACGTACAATGTAAGCGTTTTATTTTGTACCACGGCATATATGCCATTCAGCGCTAGCAGGTAATGAAAAAGACATTACTTTGAAGCAGGCACCCTGTCACATTTCATAAGTGGAGCGTCACTTTTTAGTTCTTTATACATTAGCAGACAGTACTACTGAGAATCAGGCCAAGATTCAGAGAGGTAATGTGACAAGCAAGTAAGCCTTAAGAATCTTTTCCATTATTAAATCATAAGCCTTAATCTCATAAACCATTTCGTGAAAGCTGTTCTGTTTAAACAGTACTATTTAGTTAGTCCAAGCATTAGGATTTAAGAACATGAGGAAGACTATAATTAAGAGAAACGCAGAACATACAAAGCACTTAGTCATCAGTCCACTACCAATGGTAACAATAACAACATTACTTTCAAGTCATGCTTCCTGAGATTCAAAAGACGACATCCACACACGTATAACTGGAGAAAACAAGACAGTTGGCATCCAGAATAGAAACGAGGCCTTCAACTACTGAAAGCCCAAGTCCGAGGCGTAAAAAGAACCAGAAAATTAGCTCCCAGCAGACTCAGCAGGGGACAGCCACCTTTTAAAGTGACTTTACCGCTAAGCGGTAAACAAGGCGGCAAGCACCGACACCCAAGCGGGGGCCTACGGAGCAACACTCCCCCCGCCCCGGGGGGAAGGGGCGGGCCGGCACCGGGCAGCAGCCCGAGGAGGTGCGCAGGGGAAGGGGCCGAGAGCAGCGTACCGCCCCCCGCTCCCCGCCCGCCCCCCGGGCCGGGGCTCCCCGNCCCGAACAGTTACTATCCAAAGCGATCAATGTTGTCTGATCCAACATTAGAAGGGGGGTGGAAATCATAATTTCAAAGGGAGAGAAATAAAGAGTTGCCTCTCTTTTGGCATTTGTGATGAGTGGCATTAGAGCCTCCCTTCATCTGGCGAGAGGGCTCCTCGGGAGCGGGAGCAGCAGGAGCTGGTATGCCTCAAAGCAGGGCAGGGTGCTGGTCTCAGATGTTCCCCTGCCCTCTGCTCCTGTCTGGTCTTTAAATGTCACCCCTGGAGCAGCCACAGCGCTTTGGGCACCTCTGCCGAGCCCTGCTCCCTGCCTGCATGGCCGGGGAGGCAGCGAGGGGCTCTCCTCCTCCTCCTCCTCCTCCTCCTCCTCAGGCCGCGCCTCCGGGCCCGGCGGGGCGGCGGCGGCGGCCGCGTCTCCTCAGGGCTGTTTCCCCCACACACACACTCCGGTTTCCAAAAATACCCGCCCGTCCCTAAAACGCGTCACAAGGGGGAGCGGTGAGGCGGCCGCCGAGGGGGGGGACGCCCCCGCCCCGGCGTCGCGGACAGCTTTGCCATACCGAGAAATAAACCGTCGGCTGAGCCGGAAAGCCCTGCGGGATTTATACGCGCGTATAAATAAATACCCTTTTCTAATGTTGTAACACGGCCTTCAAATGCAGCGAATGCGTCTGCCGGGCATCTCCCCCTGAGCGGGGCCAGAGCCTCTGACAGAGAGGTCGTGCTCGTCCCGGGCAGGGGTTGGGCTCCGCTGCCAGCGGCCCTGTCCCGGTGAGCTGAGAACACGAGTACCTAAACGTTTGCCAAAATCCAGCCCGTAACACAGTGCTTTTAAAAGGGGGATGTGAGAGCAGGCGATGAAAAAGGCACGAGAAAAACGTTAGCCTGTCGTGTTCCCTTGATTGTAGGGCTCTGGTAGTGTTCCACGTGCTCGAGAACTAGGTAACTGCTCTGTAAAACTGCATATTGTTCCTTAATTAAAAGCAATCCTCACAAACCAAACTACCGCAACGTAACTTCTCTCTAGTGATCATTTAGTGGTAAGAAAAATAATGCTCGTGAAAAGGCATCGTAGTGCAATTTCCTTTTCCTCTGTCATATAGTATTAATGCTCTGTCTGTTGTGTGAGAAAGAATAGAGAACAGAGAATGCATCCAGGAGAATAAAGATCAAATTTCCTGCAGCAAGAAACCTCATTACTGAACATCGTTGCATTCATATACAAAGTGGATTGTTTTTATTTTCTCCAGATGTAAATAAAGTAAACCTTTTTATTTTATCCAGATGTAAATAAAGGAAATGGGACAAGGTAAAAAAAATCAATGCAGCCACAATCTTCAGGAGCATCTTTTCTTTAAATAAATTCCCAGTTTTATTAGCACATAAGTGGTTTCAGCAAGTTACTATAAAAATACTGTCTTGCTGGAAAGCGATGCTGACTTCTATCAGTCGTGGCTTCTGCGTACAGGCAGTAAAACTGACTGGCATGTTAGTTGTTATTCTTTCAGGCTGAATAGAAGGAGGAGGAAAGATTGGGTTTGGATTAAGGTTGCCGGAGACAATGGAAATCAATGCTCACGAGCGCGAGCTGCTTGCAGGGCCCAGCAGGTTGAGGCTTTCCTGGGTAACTGGTGGCAAATGCATCTGCTGAGACATGGGGCTGTGTGGAAGGCTGCCTCAAAAACTGTTAGCAAAAAACCTTCCTGTTCTTGTAGTTTTTTACTGTTTTCAGCAAAAGCAGGTTCTATGTACATTCTTCATAAATACAGAGGATTGCACTGCAGAATACGCCTGATTTGTACTTTTCAGCTCTCCTTTGAATAGAAATGATCCATATTAGCAGTTACATCTTATTGGTTAAAAGGGTACTTTCTGCATGGGTGATTTTTCATCTATCTTAAGTCAAGTGTATTATTGTACTGAACACTGTGATGGAAATATAGGCTATCTTCCAGTGAGAAAGAGAGCTGAAGCTTTGAAAAAGGCTACAAGAGAGACACCCTGTATGACATCCGTGCACTGAATGTGCCTGACAGCGTAACTGTGAGCATTGTTTTTCTGACAGAGGACACAGCAAAGCGTAAAACACCTACTGAGGCTCAATTCTGGCAGAATGTGTTTCTCCAAGAATCCTTTGCTGTGGTGCAGTCAGAAGATGCAACTTCTCACTGACAGTAGGCCGCTGCAAGTAACTGCTGTATTCCATCATTTCTGTTTCTTCTCTCTTACCTGTCATTACTGATTTTCTTGTATGAGAAGTCCTGTACCTTCCAGAACTTCAGCCACCAGTACTAAATGAAATTAAAAGGCCAATCTGGCTGAGAACAGAAAATTCTGGCAGAGCTACCTACAATGTCACGTTTCACTGTAATTGGATACGCATGACTTATTAAAATCTGCAGGTTTAACTATCAGTTATTGTTATCAGGTCACTTTTTTTAAATAGTTTTAATTTAATTAGGGAAGTGTTTATTTTATTTCAGCATATTTAAGAAGAGAATGCCTCTTTTTCATTTAATTTGGTATGCTTCCCCTTCTGATATAGCTTCCTAAAAATATTTTTACCTACCTCTTGTTTTAACTATGTTGCTGATTATATCTGCATGAAAAATGCCTTTTTGAGACATAGTTGCTGTTTCACAAAGAAACTACATTACCCTGTATGTTACTATAGCAAAACAAATTGTACCATTGTATCCATTGCCATTACCTTTTATCATTCTTGGTAAGACTTGACTCACGCCTTTTACTTCACAGGTGCTGTCATCTCTGAAAGTGAAAATAATGTGCTTTTTTTTTGGCTTGCATTATTAGATCTCCTTATAAAAATATTTTATGTCTTAATTCCAGTGTAAACTTAAGCACATGTAGTAGCTGTACAGAGGAGATGATACTCTAGCTGGTCAAACCTACAACAGCATGAACACCTCCTGTGCCATTGACAACATGCAACTGATTTCTGGGATAATTATGAGTTTCGTGTAAATTAAACAGGTGGCAGTTGTTTTGCCAATAACGTCAGTCTTATATTTGCATTTTTTTCCGTGGACAGTATTTCTGAGCATAATTTGTCATAGTTGCAGTAAAATGCTCTGATTTTATCAGATTTACTTGGAGAAGAAAGATAGTATGAAATCTCAGCCAAAGAATGTACAGTTTTATAAGATGAAATGGCTCCTTGAAACTCTTATCGATGTCCATAAAAGCAAGAAATCACAACAGGGGGAAAAAACAACAGCAACAACAACAACAACAAAAATTTGAAATTAAGTTAGTAATATAGTCTCAGTACTGGCAGGAAAGGGAGATGCTCAGAATGAAATGTGTGTATTTGTGCTTCTAACATGACTGACACAAAGATCCAGTCCAGACAGAGAGACAGTAACACTGTTCCACCAAATGGCAGTCTCAGGTAACATCAACCTATCCATCAAAACCAGTTAGATAAACATATCTAGGGTGAGATCAGTACTTTGGCTTCCTTAAATTATGATAATTCAGTAAGCACAAGTTAAGAAATGTCAAAGTAGTAAAAAGGTGCGGTCTGCTTCGAAAAGAAAGATGACTATTCAGGTTCTGAAGATGAAGAATAAAGATGAAGAGCAAAGCATATAAACCTGAAGAGAAAAGAACAAATAATTCTGAAAGAACCTTGACCCAGAGGGACTTTTCTGAACCTGTTTTACCCACTCACTCACTGCTGAGAGCCTCTATGCACCCATGGGGAAGTACTTGACAGGTTCAGTAATGTGCTGGGAGGCTTTGTGCAGCATGAAGTTTGTTTCTAATTTGCAGAAACAAGTAAAACATGGAGTCTGATTCCTAGCTAAGAAACAATGCCAGCAAGGGAAAACTGTTGTTTTTTCAGGTAAAGAAAAAGATTATTATTTTCTAAAAGTTCAGTTTTCTGTGTTGAAGAGGAATTGTCTGTAAATGTCATTCCCCTTCAGCATAAGCAGTTCTGAATTGTTTTCTACTTTGCATTACCTTTTTCATACATACACGGCAACACATATGGCAGTGCCGAATACCATGCCCATGTGATCCTGATAGATCCCCTCACTGACAAGCAGCATCCTGGATGCGTGCAGAGAACAGCAAGAAGCATGCTGCTCCACCATTCACCCACCCTCTGCTCTTGGCATTTTCACTTGCAGGAGCAAAGGCTCTGTTCAGGCTCTATTCCATTCAGCGTTTCTTCTTCTGCTCACCCTGGAATGAACATCCCTCAAACCCCTTAGTAAAGGAGCGCCTGGGTGAAAGCATGAGCGAAACTGAGGCTGAGGGCAGGACAGAATGATGCATACATGCATCAGCATGCTCAGAGCAAGCTCAGAGAAAGAGATGGTGGAGATTGGGTGGGGGAGGGGGAAGAAAAAAGGAAGGACTCAAAAGAAGCAGTTGGATAAATGCTTTATTCATTTACCGCAATTCTGCCATTCCCTAGGAAAATAAGAAAAGGAGGGGGAATGATGATCTGGGCTAAGGATGAGGAGTAAGTAAAACTGTTTCCTCTGTTTCTCCCCCCATCTCTCTTAAGTTCTTGCTGTCATATTCATACCTAAAATTTTTCTCCAGGTGCCTCAGTTTTGGAAAATTTGGCCACTCTCTTGAATCCACTTGACTGATTAGTGTATGTTTTTAAAGCCACCTATCTAAGTTGCTTCAGCTCTTGCTGTATTAATAAGATATAATAATAATAATTCTTGTGTTCTCTGACAATGTTACTCAAAATGATGTGTGGATGTGCCATATTTAATATAGGAAATAAACCATTTAAGATGCAAAATATGTACATGAGGCAAATTTTGTCATCCACAAGAATGCCTTTTGTCAGAACGGTGTAGCTTCAGTACAGGTATTCCCAAGTTTGACTGAGTATAACTATTCACCATTTCATTACCCACGGGCCTTTAATATGAATTTTAGTTATTCAGAACTTGCAGCAAAGACCATGAAGACAGAATCTGTTGTGCTACTTATTTTGGGGCAGAAATGCAGCATATAACAGCAAGATTCCCCAGGATTGGAAGATACGGAAATTTCTCTTCTTTGACATGTTAGAACAAATAGATTGGCATCCCATGGAAACTGCACAGAATCCCAAAGCAATGAAGAAGAGACAAGTGGTGTTGTAATTCCTTTCAGCATTAATCCACAATCTCACTCTTCAGCCCTGTGTGGAGGTGCCGAGAGCGGCCCTGCTCCGGGAGGTTTGGCTGCTGGGGCTCAGGGCCAGCATAGAGACGGTGGCAGCTCCTTTCTTCTAGGGGAAGCTCCCAGAAGATACACAATATGGATTGTTGGGTCCTCAGCTGCTACAAACACGAGGTTGGGGCTTTGTGGAGCATTTGTCTGCATTCCAGCAGGTGGTCTGAAGGTTTCATTTATAAGAATTAGTCCTCCTGGTTGGCAGCCATGGTGAAATCAGAAAAGGGTACTGAGGGAATAAATACATCACAAGGGCATCTACATTGTTTTGTATTTATATTAACAGCAAGAAGTGAGCAAGAGAAACAAAAAAAAATCACTAATGAGAAGAAATGTGCTATGAATAGCATTTCTGAAGATTTCATGGGCAATGTGAATGGCTGGAATATAAAAATAATATGCTATAATCTATTTAAAAAGCATAAAGATAGTGAAAAAGTACACACGGAACCCTATAACTTGTTTTGAAGACACTGTAACTTGTATCAAAATTCTTAACAGCTCAGACACAGAGAACTTTGAATGCATAATTTTAACTGGTAAAACCCAAGAAAAGGACATTGCTGGGGATCAATAAATGACCATCAAACAAACCAGAGAATTAGTTTGAATTTTTTCCTAGAAACTTGTCTGTATTCTGCCCATACAGTTGAGGAGAAGGAGAGGAAATGGTGTGACAGTCCATTTAGAAAGTCTGTACTGGAGTACCTGGAGACCAGCTATGAATGATCAGCTGAATTTCAGGAATGCCTCATCTTTCATTTCTTAAACAGTAGAGCACACAGCATGAGGCAATCCTGCTTTGGACTTAATGCTTAATAAGAATCATCGCATTGGAGGTGGTTTCCTAGGCATTAGGGACATAATTGTAGGCTGAAAAAGAACATTGCCAGTTAGTAGCATCATAGAATGGTTTGGGTTGGAAGGGCATCTGTCCAACCCCCCTGAAATGAGCTAGATCAGGTTGCTCAAGCTCCATCCAGCCTGACCTTGAATGTTTCCAGAGATGGGGCATCTACCACCTTTCTGGGCAACCTGTTTCAGTGTTTCACCACCCTCATTGTAAAAAATTTCTTCCTTATATCTAGTGTCAATCTACCTTCTTTTAGTTTAAAACCATTACCCCTTGTCCCATCGCAACAGGCCCTGCTAAAAAGTCTGTCCCCATCTTTCTTATAAGCCCTCTTTAACTATTGAAAGGCCACAATAAGGCCTCCCCGCAGCCTTCTCTTCTCCAGGCTGAGCAACCCCAGCTCTCTCTGCCTTTCCTTATAGGAGAGGTGCTCCAGCCCTCGGATCATTGTACTAACTAACGAGCTGATTTCACAACGGAAGAAAACTTTTTGCTCTAAATTGAACAGCTTGTAAGGCTAGAAAAATCACAACTCCATAATTTAAAAAAGAAAGGCAGAATCACAGAATCACAGAATCACAGAATCACAGAATCACAGAACGGTAGGGGTTGGAAGGGACCTCCAGAGATCATCTTGTCCAACCCCCCTGCGTGAGCAGGCACACCTAGAGCAGGGGGCACAGGACCGCGTCCAGGCGGGGTTTGAATGTCTCCAGGGAAGGAGACTCCTACCCTGGAGACAAAGAGGTAACTTTTGCTAAATGCCCTACCTGAATGAGTAGGAGCAGAAATTAAGTTAAAAAAAAAACAGAGGGAAGACAGGGGAAGTAGAAAGCAATTAGTAGGCATTTAGGATAATGACAGGCAGAATATGAGCAGGGCAGCCAAACAGTAGAGGGTAAACCCACTGCTTGTAAAGTTAATAGATTTTTAAATGTCATAGATACAAAAGGCAATACATCCCTCCCCCAAAAGTCTGTTTACTAGGTATATGCTATAAGAGTGTTAAGAATGAAAACAAAAAAAAAGCAGAAGTGCTCGTTTTAAACACATGCTGGCAGATCAGGGAAATTCCAGAGGAAGGCAGAGCTGGTAAGATTATGTCAAAAATAAAAAAGTGAAAATGGGACCTGTGCAATCATAAACTACCTAGCTTGATATCAGTCCTTGGCAAACCTTGTTTAAACAATCATGACAATGTTCTCAAAGACAGAAGCAGGCAGGTTCAAGTACAGACCAGCAGGTCTGTATTTACTTCCCGGGGTGTATAAAAGATGAAACTTCCTACCAGAGTAACTTGCGATGGTGCAGCAGATGGGGAAGTCAGTGGCACCATAGGTTCCTTCAGACTCTTCTCTGAGAGCAACGTGCAAGCCGATCCCCAGTGAGATCTTGCAGTGTGCTGACTGCGGATCAGTCACAGCAGTAATAATAAAGAAAGGGTTTGTACTTACTGGCTGATCAGCCAGTAAATTTTGCTATGTCCTATAGCAGGAATGGGAACATGGAAAGGAAGCGTGGGTGCTAACAGAGTCAGGGACATCCTAAAGCAGGCTTGTTTCAGTGCTACTGAGCTGCAGTTAAGCAATGATAATTGCATGGCTTAGGAAAGAAATTATCTTCTCTGAGCAAAACCAGTCTGCTTTGGATCCTGGAAAGCTTACTTAATCAACTACGTATCTTCATCCAAGTCGTCCTCAGTATAACAGCAACCAGCCTGTTCACAGACCGACTGTTTGGTAGTGATGGTAGTGATAATTGCCTGTTGCACATAGGCTTGTATGGCCTTCTGGACGTGCACAGACTCACCCATCCTCACCGTGGCATTCTTACCTTCAGCTGCGGGGAGGAGCAGATGATGACAAGAAGAAAAGTAATGATGCAAAAGAATGTCTAACAATTAAATGACCCATTCAAATATTATGTGTGCCAGTCAACAAAGTCTAATGGAAAAACTGGTCTTGTCAGAGAAACCTGAGGTGAGATTATAGGCTTGGCTGTTAGAAGATAATATCATAGCTGTGCTAATTTTTTAAGGTGTTTGACTTAGCACTACATGTTTATGATAAAAAAAATTTATAATGCAATAAAGCACAGATTCAGTGCATGAAGAACTGGATGAGCAATTCAAAGTAGCTGTCGGTGAGACAGTCATCTTTGAAAACTTATGTTTCCTTTGGGGCTCCTTGGATTTCCTAAATGGCCTGGAAAGTAAATACAAAAGAGTGCTAATCAAACTTGAAGTGGTGTGGCACTGTCAGTGTGATAAACAGTAATAAGAATAAGGCAGCCAGCAAGAGCTATCTCCTGAGAAGTAGGAACATTACAAAGGATGTAAGAGTGATAACTCTTAGCTGATGTAAAGAATATGAGAGTCAAAACCTAACAAGTGTCTCAGTATATGACTGCAGCAAAAGGCCTGAGGTAATTCCTGGATGTGAAATAAGGAAGTAACGAAGAGATGATTTTACCTCAGTGTATAGCATTGGTAAAACTGACACTGGAATTTGACATGTAGTTTAAAAATAGGGTAGAGAGCAGGAAAGGGCTCACTTTGGTCAGCTCATCAATGCTGTAGCAGGGTCAGGCACAAGGAGACAACTAATAGCAGGAATCTAAAGCCAGACAATTTCAGATTCAAACAAACTGCGAAGTGAAGCAAATGATTCCTCATCTTCTGGCACCTTTGCATGAGGGTTGATGGGGAGCCTGATGGCGTGACTTTGGCTAGATACAGATTGTATTTCAGACAGTCACCAGGCCCAGTTCACAGGAGATTGACCATCTCTGTCAACTGTGAAACTTAATAACAATTTTAAAATAATTTAATTTATTTTTCAATATTGTAGTCAGCATATTCACATTGCTGAAATAAAGATGGTCAGAATTATTAATGGCCCAAATGAGAATCACATCTCACTAAAATATAGTGCATTCATCCAAGACATCTAAAATTTGGAGGAAAACTTGCATTCTAAACATATACTTCATGGGTATATGTGGAGCAATCCTAGGACTACATTGTGTGGTTTAAATTGAAGCAGTTTATCGTAAAGTTTATCCTAAAGTAGCCTTCAAAACAAGGAAAAACCAGATAAGCTGTTTTTAATAATATCATTCAGTCCTTACCGTTGATACAAACCTTATTGCTGCTCTCTAAAGTACATTTAATTTTATAGATTCTTTCCTTTGCACAGTGCTCCTTGAAGTGCTTTGCAATACAGATACTGGCAATAAGCAAGTAGACAAGTAAGCCACAACAATTACATGCTCAATTATCACTCCTGTTCAGTCCTACATTTTAAAATATTGTATAACGGGCAAAGGACTGGACACCAGGATTATCATGTAAACTCTTAAAGCAAGTGCTTTCATTTCCACCGACTGAACAAATAAAATAGAATCAGCCAGCCTTTTCCTTCTCCTCATAATTTGTAGCCTTAGAAATTTCTAATTTAAAGCCAGTTCTTCTTTTGGTTTCAGTTTTGTATGTTACTTACACTAAGTAACCCAATTTCAAGAGAGTTGCATGGACACAAAGGGATAAAGAATATAGTTTATCAAAGGCCGTTGCATATTACTGTCAGAAGAACACACCCCATAAAAAGAATCCTCATCTTGCTACTTTGACCAGTGAAGTATTTTCTTTTAAAATGCAAAGCCTCTTGTTGTTGGAAGTGAAGAACTCTAGTGCTAGAGATATTGGCCTCATTTTCTATCTAGAAGAATGGTTACGTAGACTCCTGCCCCCAAGCCTGAAGCAGCTGATGCTTCAGGGCAGTATGAGGGGCTGTGGGGGTGGGTTACACCCCTCATTTCAGTTCTGCAGGAAACAAGAATCCTCCTGTGCTAAGTGAGGAGATGCTTAACATGAGTGGTGCCACGGGGTTCCAGGTTGCCCAATGAGATTAGGATTATGTTTTTGACAATCACGTTGTAGCAAGCGACAGCAGTGATGTGTTTCTGGCCAAATTCTCCCCCTGCCTGTGAGTAAAAGCACTACACCAAGTGGCTGCTGCAGTGTACCCCAGAGGAGGCTGCCTGTCAGCACTGGGTTAGAGAGCCTCTGGAGAGTAAGCACAGCGGTGTATGTGCACTCTGTGCATGTATATATGGAGAGATATGTATGTATATGTAATTTTCTTTTATATGTAAATATGTTGTGTATATGAAAGGTGAGATTAAGGGTAAGATTAAACTCATTTTAGTCATTCAAATAACAACATATAGCTCTTCAAGTGGGAGCTCCTTTGGAAAGCCATTATTTATATCAAGCAGTTTCTTATTTAGTCAGTAAAAAACATCTCCTGTGGCACATTTGCACATCCAGCCAGCAGAAACTTTGCCACTGTAAAGCAAGATGTCCTTCAGGGGAAGCCACTCGATGGTTCACGTGCTTTCCCAGCTGAGGCAGCGTGGGTACAGGTGGCCTCAACCCAGCAGGATGAGGGGAGAGGCGCTTCCCCAGAGCCGGGCAGGGGGCAGAGGGGCTGCAGTGGGCACCCACCTGCTCTGCTGTGGCTGTCACCTGTGTGTGGTGGCACCTGCCTTCTCCTCCACCAGGTGCGTGCCTGAGGCTGCATCCCCACCTGCAGGGATGGGTTTTACAGACTCTTCAGGCCTGAAACTGAAGCCACAGAGGACACGTCTGGAGCCAAAGATAGCAGTCCTTAGTGCTGGAGATATAAAATATGTCATTCCTGACAATAGAGATGAAGTCACAGATAAACAGTATGGGACTGTCATGGTTTCCCATACCCATTTTCTCTGTGTTCCACTTTGGGTTTTATATTTTATTTTAACCCCATAGTAATAGCCCTCATATCGTTATTACAAAACATCTCGCAACCCAAGCTGAGGTCTTGGGCCTCCACCCAGTTTGCTCAGTACAACTTTCCGAGGACAAATCATGCAAAACTTTAGTGTTTCTCTTTCTGGTAAGCCGCTCACTTTGAAATTTACTTCTGGAGTGAGACTTCTGAGACTTTATAGGTTCATGGGAATTTCATAGGAAAGGTCTGAGGTGGTGAACCTCCAAACAGACCCCTTGTCTGAGCACTTCTGGAAGACTTGTCCTTCCTAGTCTGTAGATAATCCTGATGGTATTCTGCCATTAAGACATGTAGTTTGCAGGTGAATTTATACAGAAGCTTGAGGTGGCAGTTAGCCATCATTAAACATCAATCAATCATTAAACATTTGATCACTAGCATCATTAAACAGCTGAAAGATTCCTTGTTATATTGTTTAATCATGTACTTTTCTTTCCCCACGCAAATTATTTTTCTGAACCTTATACTTCTGTGTGAGCATAATTCTTCAGGTTTGCAATGGACACAAGTTTAAAAGGACAAACTAAAATCAAACGCACAGCAGCGTTTGCCAGACTTAGCATATAGGCAAATATCCTATGAGAAGTTGTGACACTAAAAATCTTGGGTTGAAAAGGGAGGAATCATCTTAATTTGAGGTTATCTGGTGACCTACGAGGAGCGAGGAAACGTGCTTACTCAGGGACCACTGTAGGACTGTGGACAGGACTGGCACAGAGACGATGGAGCCACAACCAGGGGTTTTAACCCCTAAGATCTTTCTTTGTAGAGTGAGAATTGGAAACCACTTATAATTTACTTGGAGTAAATTGTTAGGGAATAATTATATTCCCCCAAACTGCTGAGTGTTTCACTAAGTCCTGATAACATTACCAAAACTTGCTGGGCCAAGTAGATTGTGCTACTTTTCCATTAGATGAGGTGAAACGAGGAGCTCACATTTTATCCGAAAAGCATGATCCTCTCATTTCCTTCATGTGAAGCTCTACCTGTATCTATATGGAGAAGTAAAATAGTTTATGTAAGACATTAGCTGCATATGCTTCAGAAAAAGTGACTATTAAGTGACAGTGATTATTTCAGGACTTATTAAGTGACATTATTTCAGGACTTATTGACAGTGACTATTTCAGGAAAAGGGGCAACGGGCACAAGTTGGAACACAGGAGGTTCCACTTAAATGTGAGAAAAAACTTCTTTCCTGTGAAGGTGCCAGAGCAGTGGCACAGGCTGCCCAGAGAGGCTGTGGAGTCTCCTTCCCTGGAGACATTCAAACCCTGCCTGGACGCGGTCCTGTGCCCCCTGCTCTAGATGTGCCTGCTCACGCAGGGGTGTTGGACAAGATGATCTCTGGAGGTCCCTTCCAACCCCTACCATTCTGTGATTCTGTGATTCTGTGATTAAGACCATAAACAGCAGTTCTCCTGTGGACTACATTTTTTAAATTAGTGGATCCATGGTTAGGGATTCTCTGCAGTATTTTGGTAGTTCTGTTTTCCCTTGTGGAGACACTGATGGCTACAAGACATATTGCTATGTTCATTCAAAACAAAACAAAACAAAACAAAACAAACAACAAACCCCACAGATTTATTAACAGATTTCTAGCAAACAACGGGCTTTGCCAACTAGAACAGCCAAAATCCAGCAAGAAAACCAAAACAAACCCTCTGGGAGAAATCCAGTTTTCCAAGTCCTCTTTACAAGTACTTTGATTCAAAATATCATTGCTTCCTTGGTTAATACATTTTTTTCATGAGTACAGGGGTGGGAGGTTTACTAAACTACTGACTACAAATGAAAACATGAAGAAGGGAAGGAAGGTGTGTGTGTTTATAACTCTGGTTATTAGCAATGAGGGCATTGTGGTCCTGTTGTGAATTGACCAGAAGGACTTCTTCTTTACTGCCAGTGTCTGTTTCCAGCAATGAAGGAAGCCCCTGCACATGGAGCCAGCTTTTCTGCTCCCTAGCCCACCATGCTCAGTGGGAGTCCTGTTTGCTTAGTTTAAGAGGTATTGCAAGCAGGGAAGGAGGGTTTGTTTGTTGCAAGCTGGTGGGACATGCAGCCTATGTTATTCACTTTGAACTATATGCTGCTTCTTCAGAGTGAAAATTCCTATCATATTAAAATCCTTATTTTTCTCAGAGTAGTCTTTTCTGACTGAACAGGACTAGCTGCTTAATTGCTTTACCTGGCAAGGCACAGAAATCATGGCTAGCTTGATTAATACTAATAAAACTTTATTTTATTCTTGCTGTTTTGTGATCGAGCTGGTTTCAACTTGTTCATTCATTTAAAATATGCATGCCAGTTCAAACAACTAACCATGACTGAACTTGTTTTTTTGTCAGCTGTTCTGAGCCTTCTTGTCTCATGTAGCAGCAACAGCTGGTTTAAATGGTAGCACTTTCTCATTTGCCTTGTCCTTACCACATGAGGACAACTTCAAGGGGACTGATGTGAATCTCCAAAGGCCACAGGTGTAAGTCTAGGTTCAGTCATCTTTGCCTTTCAGGTGGTGAAAGCATGATAGGAGTTTTAAAATGCTATGTAGCAGGCATCTCTGAGCATCCAGCTCTGTCAAGTCTCAGTTCTTGACTCCTGGGCTCCCCAGATGTGCAGCAGTGACTGAAGTAACGGTACGAACTTTGAAGTTTCAGGAAATTCAGCCCTGAGGAGAAAGATTTGGGTGTGTTGGTTGATGAGAAGCTCAACATGACCCAGCAATGTGCGCTTGCAGCCCAGAAAGCCAACTATGTCCTAGGCTGCATCAAAAGAAGTGTGACCAGCAGGTTGAGGGAGGTGGTTCTCCCCTTCTACTCTACTCTCATGAGAACGTTCTTGGAGTGCTGCATCCAGCTCTGGGGCCCCCAACATAAGAAGGACATAGACCTGTTGGAGCAAGTCCAGAGGAGGGCCATGATGATGACCAGAGGGCTGGAGCACCTATACCTCTCCTATGGAGGAAGTCTGAGAGAGTTGGTGTTGTTCAGCCTGAAGAAGAGAAGGCTGTGGGGAGACCTTATAGCAGCCTTCCAGTACCTGAAGGGGGCCTACAAGAAAGCTGGAGAGAGACTTTTTACAAGGGCATGTAGTGATAAGACAAGGGGTAATGGCTTTAAACTGAAAGAGGGTAGATTTAGATTAGATACAAGGAAGAAAGTCTTCACTGTGAGGGTGGTGAGGCACTAGAACAGGCTGCCCAGAGAAGCTGTGGATGCCCCATCTCTGTTAGTGTTCAAGGCCAGGTTGGACGGGGCTTTGAACAACCTGATCCAGTGGAAGGTGTCCCTGCCTACAGCAGGGGGGGTGGAACTAGATGATCTTTAAGGTCTCTTCAAGCCCAAACCATTCGATGATTCTATGAGTCTAGAAAAAGGTCAGAAGTTGTGTGATGACTAGTTTTCCACTTCTCTTTTGATTGAGCTCTGATTTTGAATTCTCCAGTGAAATGTGAGCAATTACTTGGACTCTCATTTTTCCCCAGTCTGTTAACATCTAAAGGAAGATGTGAAGGAAATCGTCTATCAGTATAAGCAGCTTGTTTAAAAGGTGAAGCCTGAAATTACCTGTGTATCCAAATTGACTCATTCCATGGGGGAACATAAAACAAGTGCTTATGTACTTCCACACAATGACATAGTCTCTCTGTTGCTAGAAGTATGCTATATCATTCACTCTCCACACTTTTCTATGCATTGTTCTATGCACAACAGCTTTCTCTGACCAAAGGTGGAATAGACTTTCCTGTCTTCAAGGCAGTGATGCCTGTACCCACACTGTGAGAGCCTTGGGGAGCAGCACTGCAGAGGAGGTGCTGATAATGGAGATCACGGGTCTGAGCAGATCAGGAACTGTAAAATAGGGTTTGCAAAACTGGAATGTTTGTAATTTTGGCATAGCAACAAAGGGAAAACAATAGGTTAATGGAGCTTTTCAGGAAATGGTCTTTATTTTGTAAAAATTAAGTTAACTAGTGTCTAAAGGTTAGTATTGAAGACAGGACTACTGATTCTTAGGTAATGCATTTCCTTAAACATTCCCTGGCTGTTTGTCATCTTTGATCTATGCTTCTGTACAAAATATGGGAATTTTACCAGCAGATAAAACAAGCAGACATCACTGAAGCATGGTGAAAAGCAGCTACAGTACAACCTCCAGTGCAGAAATGTTGAGAAGAAAGAAATGAACAATGCTGTAAGCTTTTAACTCACCAGAACACTTAGGAATGGAACAGACTGTAGTAACCCAGCATGCAAATCACCTAGAAAGCAGTGCTAACCTTTGCTCTTTTCACTAAACTCCATAGGATCTTTCATTGCAACAAGTCACAGATTTCATCAGTATCAGACAGGTCCCTACAAATGGCAGAATAAATTCAGCATCAAGGAACCATCCAATATCTCTTGATTCTGTATCTCATTTACCTGGGTCCTCACATCAGTACAACCAAATTGTCCCAGGTTACACCAGTCTGCCAGGTTACACCTTCTGCCTACTCCCTCTGTGTAAGTTCTACAAGAGGATCTTTGGTTACAGGAGGCTATGCAATGTAAGAGAATACCCTGCTCATCTCTGCAAGGGGATTTCTCTGCTGCCTGTTTGCAGCCTAGGTGTGTTGCTGACAGGTATATTCAGGTAGCCAACTTTCGACTTCTGCCTTCAGGTGCTGCAGAACCCAAGACTATTGGACCCAAGACCTGTAAGCTTTGCTGGTAGTTAATCGTGGAAGAAGACAATTCACAACACCTAAGATAATCTTCTGAGCTGAATTGTCCTCTGGAAGAGCAGGATTGTCAGGGCTCTGCATGCATGAACAGACCTTTTTAATGGCCCTGACCAGTCTTGTCCAGGACCCCCACCAACACCCTCTGCCTGTGACCCAGGAGCTCAGCTCCAGCCTGAGCACCCAGACCTTGTCTGAGCTATCTCACAGGTGTGCCTGGGCCTTGCTCTGTTCCCTGCTGTCCTCACTTACCGACCAGTCTTGCTGGATGGACTTGAGACTTACAGGGTAGATAGCCTTGGCGGTCTCCAGTACTGTCTGACGGTCTGTGGACTGATATTGTGGCCTGGTCCCCAGTCCTGTCTTTGGCCCCGTCTCCTGCTATTTCTCACTGGACTCCCAAGGCACTTACTAAGGAGCCTGGCCCACAAAGCTCAAAAGTCCCCCAGGAAGGGACAAAACCTATTTGCAATAACCAGAAGAGTTCAAATAAGTCACAGAAGCAAATAACTCACAGGGCAGAGCGAGATTGTCCCCCTGGTGCTGCCGGTTCAGCCTGGTAGGAGAAGTCAACCCAGACCTGCTGTCCCAGTCCTACCTCAGGAATTGCTGCAATGCATTCAAACAGTCTTCTCAGCAAGCAGAATTAAATGTCAAGCCCCTCAGAACACAGAGCACACAGACCTGTAGCAATAATGGAAATATGGCTGAAATTCTTCCAGTGGTGTTATTGCAACATTAATACCATAGCAGAGCTCTGCCGAGGCAAACCATTTTGGAAATCCTACTGTATTTAGTAATTCTGTGGTTTTATCAGGAAATCACTTCTGCTTACCATCAAAGGCCTGCAAGTTGTTCTGAGTTTGATCACTTCAGGCTGCTGAGGTATTTTTGTGTCCAAATAAAATTTAAATGTATTAAACTTAGCAGATGAAGAAACTATGTGTATCTAATGGCAAATTCAAGGCAAACAAATGCTTCCTTTGATATTAAGTTGTGCTTCTGTCAACAGGCACCAGCTGATAACTGTTCTTTGTAAAAGAAAAATATTTTGCTTTTTTTCATGCAAAACAGAGGGCAGGATGAGCTAAGATAGCAGGACAGTACATTTGCATTGCTGTATAAAAATAATAAGCTGATCAAAAAACCACAGAAGATTTGTCAAGTGTTAAGGATAAGTCCTAAATTGCTGCTTATCATTAAATTTTCTTTACTGCAGCCTGGTGATACCATGCAGTGTAAGTGAAAATGGGTGAATGCAGCTAAGCCACTCCACAGAGCTCTCCCACTGCCAGGCAAATCCCAGTGGTTCTGGAAGAAACTCTGTAGAGATGACAGCTTGCTTGCTAAAGTAGCATAGCTTGAAAGGTGCTTTCTGGTGTCTGGGGTTGCCAGTGTTTTCAGTGGGATATAAAACTGAAATATTGATCAGCTTCATTGTTTAATTAGTTGATGAGACATTTTATAAGACTGTATAATTGCATATTCATGTCACTTGTCTGCCATGTGATTAGTGTGTGGTTAAATGGCTGTTATGCATCAATAACTCCGACCAATATCAATATTTTCACTCACAAATTAGGCACACCATTTTGAGAGTCGCTGCTTGTTCAGATACATTTCTAGGCTCATGTAAGTGGTCAGTTCACAAAGTTCACAGATCATCAAACCAAAATATATTGTTGCCATCAACTAGTCTCACCTCCTATCTAATTTAGTCATGATATCTTCCATGACTAATTCTTACATGAATTAGAGTTTATCTTTTAGGCAAATATTTAATCATGGTTTCAGCTTTCTATCTGAGCAATTATAGCCACTCTCTAAATGCCCATTTCACCTGGAGAACTTTTAGTTTGTTTGCAGCCTGGATTGCTTTAGTACTATGTAATTTAAAAGAGTTTTACTACACCCAGTTTCTGGGTGCAGCAATTTTAAATAGCCTATCCACATTTGTTTCTTTAAAACCTCCTTTGAGGACTACTGAAATTTTTTTCTGAGGCTGAAAATACGTGCCATGGTAGAGAGGATCTGAACTGTTGACAGTAATAATACAATAATTTTTATTTATTTGCTTTATGTTTGAAGATCAAGCACAATTCATCAAAGATAAAACAGATTAGCTCAATCCTGCAACTGTGCATGCACTTAATGAACTTTATTCACATGAGCAGGGCCTGTCTGCTAGAGGTGATGCAGAGAAGCATGCTGACTGCAGTTCAGCAAGGCTGTAGAGTGTGTTTAACTTTCATAGAATGATAGAATCATCGAATGGTTTGGG
>VZTV01067277.1:3377-13637 GCA_013400875.1 Anhinga rufa
TCCTGGGTGGTTCTCTACCCTAATCCCTGCCCTGACTGGTGATGGTGTTTATATAAAGCAACATATAGTATGGACTTCTTGGAAAAGTTAATAACTGCCTCTATATGCTGGGAGGTGAATATGATATGAAACCCATCTAATTTTGAAAACAAAAGATGATCATTTTGGTAGATGAAGGAATAGGACAGTCTCTTTTTGGCTGAAGGAAAAAGAAGGGTTCTGATTGCCCCAAATTAGAAGTTTAATGGCAATAACTGTATTTAAAAAAAATAAAAATATCTCCTTGGACATATTCAGGCTTGTCAGACTTTGTTCTAGTCTTTTTTTAAACAGGTTAATTATGATAAAGTTAATATTAACTTAAAGTGTTTCCAAAAGTTTTCTGTATATGTATGATCATGAGGAACATGTATTCCATAAATAATTGGAGGACTCTTTAGGGTCTGATACTGGATTAATTTTGGTCAAAATTTTGTGGAAAAATGATTCAAGTAAGAATTTGAAATTACTTCTTAGTAAGTGGATTCAAAGATTTAACTTGATGTCTTTTTCTACCTTAGACTGTGAAAACAAGACCAGTTATGCTGTTAGCTGGACTTTGAAAATGGAAATAATTATGTAATTAAGAATGTGCTTCAGTTCTATTACACGATCCATAAAATTCCACAATCTTGAAAACAACATGTTTTAAAATATTTTACTAAATATAATTCATGTAACTGAATTTTATATCTTACCAAGTTGTGCAATTAAATAGTACATGACTGTTCCTTACAATTAAAGATTGCGAGGATCTTCCTACATACAATATGATATATTTAACAACTTTTTATGCTAAATAGTTGACATAGTTAATGTTGTAGTCACTTAATTCAATTTTAATTAGCCATACACTAGTTTGAAAATGTGAGCTTTTCATTAACTGACATTGCTCATATTTTTTGCTGCCTGTTTTCCCCATAGTTCTTTCAAGTTTTGTATGTATAATGTGTTAACATTCATGAAATGCATTTATCATTGAAGGCGATGCCAAAATTATTGCAGAGTGAAGAAGAGAAATATACACGTGTGTTTTCTGACAAGCGTAGCTTGAGCCTAAGAAGATTAAAAAAAAAAAATAATTTCAAAGTAGTAACCAAGTACCACTCCTGCAGAAAACTCTTCTGGTATGGTTTTATCTTGGACCAAACAGTGTTCCTCTTCCTGTTCTTTGTCTGTATGACAATAGATCCATAGCAACTCCCTTTGAATAATATGCAGGCTGTTTTATTGCGAAAGTGTTAAGAGAAAAAAAGCTAGGGAGAGAAGACAGAAAGGCAGTGACAGCAAGTGGAAAGTGGAGCTGGGCCATTTGACGGTCACAGTTGTCTAGGCTGAGATCCTGTCACTGAGTAGCCTTGAATTGCATGGAAACCAGGAGAACTCAGTGGAAAGGGATTTACACCTTGAGCATAGATCCAGGAGAAGTATTTCATGAGGGACAGCTTCTAAAGGACTTCTATAATTTATTGTTTGATTCTGAATTATAAAACAGGGAAAAAGGTGATATTAATTTGACTTTGTTATAATACTTGCTTTGCACTGTTAATCCTACTATCTATATAGCTGGGGAAAAGATACCAGCTGGTTATAGGCTAGAAATTACCATATTAATGTTTTATTTGTGTGGGAATATAGTTGTGTTAATTAATGTTTTGATGTGGTTACCAGCACTTAGTGGTCTCTGAATGTCCCCTGCTGACTTAGGGAAATTAGAAATGTTCAGGTTTAAATGTGGTGGGGCCGGTTATACCATCTTTACCCAAGTACTCAGGGGGGGATTCCCACTTTATGAAGGGTGGTGGTGTGGACTCATGCCATCAGGGAGAAGCCTTCCAGAGAAGGAGTGAAGGGTGGCTAGGGAAAAAGAAATGCAGGAGGTGTTAAGCTGAAAGAGGGGTTTTCAAACGGTGTGCAGCTTGACTCCAGACAAGGCTATCTGTCTCTCAGTATTAATAATTATTACCTCACTATATGAGAAGAACTCTAGGGGCCTGTCTTGCTACAGAAGTGTATTTACAATTCACTGTTACTTCACAGTCTAAAAGATACTTCTTTTTCTTTACTCATGATTGGTTCACTTTCTTATTTCTTATAACTTCTGGGTTTTCTGCTTTGATTTTCCTGCCAAGACAGGGGTAGGGAGAGAAGCCCCCAAAATGTAAAGGAGGGATATGAACGAAGAAAATGGAATGTTAATCTTGAGGCTGTCACTTACGCTCCTTGCTTTACTTTATTCTAGTTTTCTCCCTCTGTCTCCCACCCTTCTTCCTTCCTTCTACCTACTTTGTTCATTTCTTTCTTCTCTCCACTGCCATTATTGTCAAAAAGTGTCTTTTAATATAAATATTTTAATCTAATGGATAGGTACTATGTTTATGCCATTGATAGCTCTCCTGTGCTCAGTCTGCAGATCTGAAAGAGTTAAATGTACGAGCACTCTGTAACCTAGATAAAAAAATATGCATTTTAATTTCTAATAAAAAAAAATCAAGCAGGTATGAATAGCAATAAAATTGCTCAAAATGTTTAAATTGAAGGAAAACAATTGAAAATGGATTTAGAAATATAATGTTTAGTTAAGCAAGCTATAATGTTCTGTTATTTTAATCAGTATTGTGAAGCAATTTAAAGTATGCTGGCAGAGAATTTTTATGTTTTAACATATAATTCTTTCCCTCCCCCAAACAGGCACCAAAAATTCTTTAATGTTTCAGTCATGTTCTATAGTCCTTGGCAATAGTATGCTCTTTGTGCAAAGGTTTTCAGGTTTTTGATCTGTTTCCTGGTGGCCCTGGTATAGCCAGCGCTGGACAGAGCAGCCAAAGGGACCTCCAGGCTGTCACGTAAAGAACTAGATGCTTTACGTCGTAAGTCCTGGAACAATGAATAAACAAAAAAACCCCACTACCAGAATCAGCATCCTGAGAGAGGTGCAAAGGATTGACTGTATGGTAGGAGCCTTGATTCAGCAGTATCTCTGTTATAGAGTAAAGCTTGTCCCTGCCTTTCTTGGCAGGGTAAATGGGATGCATTGCTGTGCAGGTAACAAAGGCTGAAATCTCAACTCTGTTGGGATGTGTGCTGCTGTGCAAACACCTGGAGAAAGATTGTGAATTGAGGGAGGAAAAAAAGGATTGGTAACCTTTAGAGTCTTCTCCAGCCCTGGTTCTCTGATGGCCCCAACGTGTTGACAGTTCAGTGCTACCACTCTCTTCTTGGGAAGTTTAAGTATGGGTGAATTGGTTCAGATGAACACTTTTGCTTTAGATGCTTATCTGGAAAATATGTGGTCATATTTGCAGCCTTTGTTCTGATTTTTGTGATGCTTTCTTGATTCCTCTACTTGCACTGAAGGAAGTGGGTATATCTTGCCAGTTCTTGTCTATGTAGCAATTTCATGGGTCTTTGTAACCAAAACCAGACTTCTCCCCCTGTCCTCCATCTCCTTCAACATAGGCTTGTAGTCCTAATACTACTGGCTATACTTCTCTGAGGACAGTACAAAACTCATGCCTGTTTGGCACAAATGTTTGCACACTTCTTGCCACAGCAGAAAAGAGGTATTTGCTTATATGGATTTAGAGGTTTATCTTCTCAGTCATTTTAAGAGAGCCTCAGTTCTTTGAGGAGGAGGAAGGGGTGTCTGTGCTCAGTCAGCCTGGGGGCACTACTCTGAGGTGGGCACTGGGCCTGGCTTGTGTGCAGGCCCTACCTGGAGGAACTGCCACCTTTGCCAAGTCCTCTTCAGCAGCTGCCCTGCGCGGTGAGGGACAAGGATGCTGCGCCAGCAGGGGAGGGCCCACTGTGCGGCTTTGCTCTTTGTGGCCTCCTTCTCCCTCCATATGGGACTGTGGGCAAATAGGTCTCCCGTGCTGACCTCAGCTTTACCCGACAATTGTTTCTGTCTATTCATTTAAATTCCAAAAGAAATGCAGAGAAAAGAGAAGATCCTGCCCTGCCTCTGTGGAGCACCCAGTCTTGCAGCCGGTGTCCCCGCTTGGATCTTGTGGTACTGCTCAAAAGGATTCCTCGGGAGAGAGGCTGTATTGGTGATAAATCACTGTCCCTGAGGCTGCTGAAGTAAAGAGGGGGAGAAAGGAATCACTTTGCCCTGCCTTTTATTTTCAGGGTGGCTGCTTTTGTGGGGAGAGAACTGTGGGCTGCAAAGGGAGGTCTCTTCCCTTAATCATCCAATTCTCCTAACAGAGGACTTCAAACTGTGGACACTTCCTATGCACATCAGAGTGAATGGCACACAGGAGGACACCTTGATGTTTTACGTGCAGTCCCTGCCACTTTTAAACAAGCTTTTTAGTATTTAGAATGTGTTTATTAATGAAGATTTGGGCTTTAGAATAGGTACTAAATCTCTGCTATGTGCTGAATTCCCATTCTGTGAGACTCCAGTGCCAGCACTGAACTGAGGGGAGGCGGGTGAACTTAAATTAACCCAGGAGAGGAGGGTGAATGCTGCTTTCAAGCAGCAGATGCTGCAGCACCAAATAAGCATATTGCACAATAAATAGCAGTCATGGCTTTAATTAGGAATTCAATTGAAGTTGGAAACCACTTGCCTACAGTAAAATTGTCCTATTTAACATTTCTATCAACATATTTTTTTATCATTGGCATTGTTGCTTTTAATTTAACTTTCAATTTTAACTTTCAATATAATAGATAAAATCTTTTTTAAGACTGCATTAATAGTTCTTTCTTGTGCATCTATCTTGTATTTGAATCACAGACACTGAACAAATCCGAGAAGTTCAGGGCAAAAAAATAGGCAAGTCTTTCAGCTAGCTGTCCAAAATATGGAATACCTGTGCTTTTGGATCACTAGATCTATTTGGAAATCCAGGAATGTGTGTTTAGCATCCATACAAAATGCCTTCTTTGAAACATCTGGTCTGGTGGATTGGAAAGCAGTTGAAAGGTGGCAACCTGTCAACATGTGGCGCAAAATTAGAGGAATAGTGGCTTCACTTCTAAACAGCAAACATGGACTACCGTTAGGTATTGAGCTTCCTAAAATATGTGTTCAGAAAAGAAAAAAATGTACTTGCTTTGTTCCACCAGTGTGCTTGTAGCTTACCTATTGCAACCATAATTGGTGTTTTACTTGAGGATTGCTATTTGTTGTGCTGGCAGCCTGGAGAAGGCTTTCCACACTTTTAGCTGAGGATTGGTGCATGATAAGTGATTACTGGTGCCTGCAGAGGCACTTATGTCATGAAGGCAGTAACAAGCCAAGGACATGATGATGTGTGAGATGGGGCAGATGATCTGCTAGTGGGAATCCTCTGGAACTGTCCAAAGAAATGTTGAACTGGGAGGGACTGGGACTCTGCCAGCAGGAATAAGACTCAAAGACAGGCTCTGAAGAGAAATAAGGATCCTTGTTAGTGAAGCAACACCCCCTCCATGCACCACTTTACCCCCATAGACCACAAAGCAGTTGCCAGCAAATAAATGCATATCTGTATTATGAACACACCTCTAAATAATTATAAGGCCTTTACTACCAGAATAGTGCCACAGTTCTGAAATCTGGAAATACTACAGGAAAGAACGTCATGAAGCACTAGTAGGTAAAAAATGCAAACAATCATATGAAAGAAATAAACTCTCATAGTACAGAAAGGGGTAATTTCTGCTAGCCCCGAGTTCCCTGTTGTCTCACTTGGGGAAACCTTTTTCCTGGTAAAAGATCTGGGTTTTGGAATAATACTGGGAATGTAAGCAGGAGACGCCAATCAAACTTTTGAGAGAATTTAATACCTGCAATAATACAGTGTTTTCTACCCGTTATCCTCACATTAGATGTGGGCGGTCTGTATTGTAACAGAGAGAAGTGGAAAACTAAACCAAGCCCCCTAAACTCTGCAAAGAAGTTTTGCTTTACCCCAAATCTACCTGTGTTTCAGCATAGTTTCATAGCAGAAACATAGTTTCAAGCAGAAACTATGTGCCGAATAGTGACTATAGCCGAGCCTTGTTAGCTGGTTTGAAATTGCAGCTAATAAAAGTATCCTGAAGTGTAGACATCCATTTATTCCTACTCTGGTTAGGAAATAATTTTCCAAAGCCTAGATCACACAGTGTTTCTGCTGAGTGTTATAAGAGCATGTAAAGACCTGAAATTCATCCATTATGGACCTGGATGTAATCTGTTCAAAAGTACCCTGGGAAAATCATATATTAGTAAATATATATATAAAAAAAGGACTGTGAGTGAAGAACCCGATAATGTGAGCTCAAACATTGTTGAAAGAAAATATAATAAGATAAAAAGAAGCAAACAAAACTTCTTTACACTTCTATTCTACTGAACTCCGAATTTTTGGAATAATTCATGGGCAGTTAAGCTTCAGAAGGCAGCCTCTGTGTCAAAAGTTTGACATACTATGTTCCTTGAGCTCTCTAACACTCAAATATAGCTTGAATTCACTTGTCAAAAGTGGAGAAAGTGGTGGATTTCCAAATCGGCGTGTAATTTCAAACAATGAGTCATAATCAATAAACTATTCCCAGAGCTACAGTTAGGAGGGGAATAAAAACAATGTGAAATCACACAGGAAGTAAGGAAATAAGTTTCTAAACAACTGTAGCCAACAGGATATTGGCTACTGATACTGTATCCAGTTATTTAGAGAAATAATATGTGGGGTTTGTTTTGTTTTTAGTAAGCATAAACAGTTTTCCACTGGAAGGATTTTTTTTAATTTATTTAAGATTTACCTTTTGGGGTGATTTATTTTGCTGCAAATTATTTTGAAAACACAAAATTCTGATTTCAGGTTTTGACAAAAGAATATTCTCCCAGAGAAACTGTTCTCTTTTGGTGTGGAAGCCATGTGAAAAAATCTCTTCGAAGACATATATGGAGAAAGTAGTTTATAGAGCAGTTTCTAAGGCTTATTTTGTGAATTACTGCAAGGTGCTTTCACGTCTCAACACTGCAACATATTAGTTTTTTACAGACTGAAGTTTTTTACATTGCTGGAGTAGATTTCTGTGCAAGGCATATGTACAGACTAAGAGGTGACTGTGGTGAGGGTATGAATGGGAGGAAACCTGACCAGAATATGGGATAAATTCTGCTGCCTTTGAAGCATACAGATCTGCTAAAATATAAGTGACATGTGTAGCCTTACAAATAAAACCAAATCAAATTCAAAGCTTGAATGACATCTGTCGGAGATAGGTTGGAATCAATGGATATTGCCTTTTCTAATTCCTACTCTGTGAGTGATCTTGGATTTTCTTTGTCATTTTAAAAATCTCAAGGACAGTGCTTTAGATATGCTCTCTTTATATCTTCCATCTTCCATTTTAAGTATGACCAGGATTAATATAACATATGCAAACTAAATCCAGGCTATTGCATTTACCAACACTGAATTTTTATGAAGATAGGGTAGCTTTTTAATAATCCTCCCTGGCTTTTATTTGCCTTCCTTTTTAACATTTCAATGAAAAAGATATTTGTTACCATTTGTTATTTTGCAATTTATTTTTGTAAAAGTCTATTTGTGTTGGTTTTGGCCAGAGAGTTACTGTAACTTGCTCCAAATTTCCGTCCTCCTGGAGCACTCCATGGAAATGTGTTGCTATTGTGTTGGTACCAAACTATTTCATATCTAGAAAACTGAAATCACAGGGACAAATGCAATATTTTTCTTTGCTTGACTTCTATCTAATGAGCTCTGCTGTTGGGCAATTGGAGATCTTCATTCTAGCCCTCTTCTTGCTAGTTCCTGTGTGACTGCGTGCACGAATTCTTAATATTCCCATTTCCCCATCTCTAAAATGGGAATTTTTATACTTTCCAGCTCTATAAAATATATAATGCAATTAATAGGATATTGACAGAGTGGTCTGAGACCTCAGGTAGTAGGCACTATATGTAAACATTTTGACAGTTTTATTATTTCTTCTAGGTTAAAAATAGAAAGTTTTAGGAATTGCATTTGGAAAAGGCTAAGAGAATTTGTATGGCTGTTGCCAATAGAAATGTTTTGACCATCTCTTACATGTCAAGATGAAACTTTTTTTTTAAAATAGTATCTGTTTAAATATAGTCCCATTCACATAATCTTTTCTTGCAGAAAAGAAATAAAAGAAAAAGTGAAAATAATTTTTGGGGTTTAGACCTAATATTCCTGTAATATTGACCTATTAAAGTTCAGTACAATACATTACATTAGTTGGGAATAGCACTGGCTAACCCAAAGAATCAGAACTAAGAATAATGTTTCTCACTATTCTTTTCAGCTGACCTTTTTGCTTAGCTGTGAGCTAAGGTCATTTTCACTCTTGGCTGGGCTTCCTTGACAGCTAAGATGGCTTCTTTATGAAGATACTGAGATAAACTAAGGTCGTGCATTCATTCACATTGCTAAAACCACTTCATCAAATAGTGCTTCTATATAAAATACTCCTGATCTAATCAAGAAAACATCAAAATCCTGCAAAGTGCCCTTGTTAATCCTGTCACTTACTACCTAGTCCATTTTCAAGATGATTTAATTAGCAAAGTGAAAGAACTTACTATTCTTTCAGCATTATTCACGCAAGTTAAAATGTGTGCTTTGGTCTAAGATATAAATAACTTGCATACACCTGTAGAAAATACATGCAAATGTAGCACTGACATTTAAAAGCAAAGCTATATCCTTCAGTTAGACATGGTCTGATTTTCCACTAGTATCACCAGAACCCCAAAGCCACAGTAAGAGGTCTACCTTTGATAATTTTCAACCACAGATGCAGTGAAAAAGAACTGCTAATGGAAAGAGCATGGCAAAAATGTAGTTACATCTTTAGTTTTTCCAGAACCAAAATGGCTTTCAAATACCAAGAGTTATAAATGTTCCAGAGAAATGGAAAAACGTAGAGGAGATAAATGCTTGCCATTTCTTTATTTATAAAATAAAGAAAAGGTGCAGGGGTTATATGCTCTATGCATATATGCTAACTCATAACATTCAGGTTAGAAGAAAGAACAAAAGAAGAAAAAACAAAACTAGCAACAAGAACTCTAGTTTAACTCTAGTTTAACCCTAGATGCAACTCTAGTTTAACCCTAGATGCAATTCCCCCTATTCATTAAAGTGTAGACTTACTGGAGCTAATTGTCAGCATATTCTTTATTACTTCATAGTTATAATATCAGAGTGTTCCTAAGGTATAATTAAAGATTTACCTAGATTTATGAGACTTTATCATCACCAACAGGGTTAAAGAATGCCGGGGAGACCCATCGTGCGAGGGTTTTGCTCAGCAGTTTCTACAGCAGAAAGGACATTGCAGAATTACTTCAGTGCTTTATAAAAGCCTGACTTGTTTGGCACTAATGTAAGGAGCAGTATTAGAAAAGGGACAGTATGCATGTGTTAGGCCAATTGTGGGCCGCCTTACCTTTTCTGAAAAGGAGAAAAGGGAGGGGAGGGGAAGGAATGAGAAGCCAAAAGAATAGGATGGAAGTACTCTGAAGAGTGACATTAAATAGGAAATTATAGTTGTTATAAATAGCAACAACAATAATGATATGCTGGAAAGTTGTCAGTGTCCACACAGACCTCTGTTTCCTTAATATAGATATCCAGTGCTCTTCCACCTGATTTTTACACAGCCCGCACTTTTAAATGTTAACTAAACAGTGCTGGATGTTGTAGGCTTCCAGATGTTACCATATTTATTACATAACCATTCATTGGATGTATTTAGCAAGCATAGAGGATAGGATGAGCCTGGAAATCCTGGAAGGGATACAAACCAATCTGTAGTGGTATTTTAAGACATTATGGTACCTTACCTTCCAGTTTACTATGTATAGGATCAAGCTGCAAAAGCCAAACCTGACTTTGATTAGTACTTTATTCTTCAAAGCATTTCTCTGACTTAAACGTGGCAGGATGAATAGTCAGAAACCGCTGTTAAAGGTTCACAATTTGCCTTTCTCTTTGCTGCATTTAAGTATACCAAAAACTGACAAGACACTAGAATAGAAACGTGATTCCTGTATTAATGACAAATTCTTGGATGATGAGTTGTATATGAATTTACCTATGATTTCATACATAGGTCTTGTTAGAAATTACTCACCTCTCCTATATTCACAGAGTCTATGTTGCTGTGGTAGTTTATAGAGGGCAAAGGATGAAATTTGTACCTGAGTTAAATATAATACGCAATTCTGCACATGGCCTGGAAACA
>VZTV01067278.1:0-19754 GCA_013400875.1 Anhinga rufa
CCGTTCTGGGATTCTGTGATAACTACTTCTAAGTTACTGCAATTTGCAAATTTTTCAAATTGGCCCAGATAAACACCCCTTAAAATATCAACTTACTTATCTGGTGGAGACTTTTAGTCACCTGGCACCTAAGGTTGATGAGGAAGGCACTTCCCGCAAGAGTTTTCTGGATGCTGCAGAGAAGCCTACCCCAACTACCGGACTATGCATCCCCAGAGGAGCTGGATTCAAGTTGTTCGGAGATCCCAAGCACCTTGCTTTGCACCTGTTTTTATCCTAGCATCACTTGAAAGCCTTTAAGTACATGGAGTAGTACATTCTCCATTCCCTGTTCTGAAAGGCTCAAGCCACTTAAAGAATACAGAGGAATGCAAACCAGAATGCCAGTTCCCCCTACAACATAAGGAAAAGCCATTCTTTGCAACAATATAAAAGTAAAACCCTAAAATATTTCACCAATCCCCACCTCTTACCATTTGCACAAGACATTAGTCACCATTTTTCCTGAGTCCAAGTCAGAACTGTTGACCAAAGAGGTTCTTTAAAGGAGGTACAGGAGGCAGAGATTTAGCTGTGTACAAATCCAAGGGTCTCATGGGGGAGAGGACTTTGCCTCATTGATTTGGACCATCTAAAAAAGACCTCTACAGTGCCTTGAGTGAGAATTTTCCACTGCAGAACATCGTCTGCTATTTAGGGAAGCATTTGCTGTGGCTCAGCATTAAGCAGGTAGCACGAGCAAAGGATGCTGAGAATTTGCGTCTATTGATGCCTCGGAGAACTTACATTGCTTAATTCAGATTCAAAAATATCTCCAGAGGATCAAAAGAAGAAACCTGCAAAATTGAATCAGTGGAAGAATGAAGCGTATCCCCCGGACAAACATTTCATAAACACCACTTGGCCTAGAGATAAATGAAGCCATCAGTAAATGCTTTTGTCAATACCCTGGATTTGCTGTATTTCCACATCTAAAACGTGCAGACAGAGCATACAACAGCAGGAAGACATTAAAACCACACGGTCAGACTTACAAAGCCCCTTCTATGTATATACACATAAAAACCCAGAATGGTCAAGCCATCTGGGAAAACCAAGGTCACGCAGAAACCTTGAACAAAATTAGTAGAGCTGTACAATTGGAGACGTTTTATGAGGTCTTCACAAAGGCAGTACTTAAAATGAACAAAACAGCTTCCCCTGAAAGGGAGCCTTTCCTAATACACCATAGCACGCAGTTAGATCTCTTCCCCATCAAACCTTTTCAAGAGGAATTGTCTTGCACGAACGCTGCTGATCCTTCCAGGGGATGAAACAGTCCCACTACTCCAACTCCCTCCTGACCAGCATGACTGGAATACAATCAGCTCAATTATTGGTGGCTGCCTTAGTGGTTGTAAGAGTCATGCCACTAATCATTCTTCGCTATCTGGGGACAAAAAGCAGTATAGCTATGCTACCTAGTACATGCTAAAGGGCTAACAGCTACATTTTTCTGCTACTCATCATACCTATGCCCTCTTCCACACACACAAAAAAGATGGAGACAAAATTCAGCCTCAGAGTATGTTCACTGGGTGAGAAGGACCTGAAAAGATGTGGAAGATGTCATCATCTCTAACACAGAGTCTGATCTGAGTAAATGAACTTGCCCATCTGGCTATATACATTTCCTTAATAAAATTCTTTTCAGTAATGCAAAAGATGGGGGAACACAAGATTACCCTGAGTTATTGTAATGGGTGCAGCTCTAGCCTGGGCACTTATCAAACTGCTCCTGCGTGCAGCGCCCTCAGTGGCGGGCAGAGCAAATCCAGCTCGCATGCCTCCAACACAGCCCACTCCATGGCGTACTAGTGGAAAAGCCTCAGCCCGTGCCCTTAAAAAAAATGCCCTGAACCACAAACTTGCCTACAGAGTGGCTCCTCATGCAACAGGAGGTTAAAAATACAGCTTCCAAGAAACCAGACCTCAAGGCATCAAGGCTGAGCTTGTCACAATACACAAGATCAGCAACGGAGATGGAGAGAAGCCACTGCTGAAGCTACTTAACCCTGCTCCGTCCAAGGAAAGACAACCTTTGGTTTGAGACTGCAGAAGAGCCGAGAAAGGGGAAGGTGGAAGTGGTAATACAGCAAGCTAGCATCATCCCCACCAAGCTGCATCAGGTCCATCCTGTTGTAGGCCTGGTTCGAAGCTAGTCCTGCCCACTAATTGCTCTCATCAGCTGGTCTCCCCTCCTCTCCCCATCTGCCCCTTCAATCACAGCCATGGTGGGACCCATTCACCTAAACACATACAAGGAATAAAACACCCAACAAAGGAAGAGTTACAGCTTTCCTCTCATCTCCCTCTTCCATCATTATTGCCACTGAAGGGCCATTTTATCACTTGCAGCTGTGGTCATTCAGTGACAACCTGCTGTGCTCAGAGGCAGATGAGACCTGCACATTTGATCTGCGTTAAGCCTGTTTCATGGCTTCACATTTCTAGGTACATTCCTAACAGCAGCACCAACAACCAAATCTTTTCATCCCTCCAGCTACTCAGTAGCTCCTGTGAAATCTGTCATTTATCTTTCACATCAGGCTTTTTTTTTGTTCACCATCAGTTAGCAATCTGTGCCCCAAATCCATCAGCCCCAAACAAGGGCCAGCACTTCTCCAGCTCCTCCTGGACAACAGCAAAATCCCCATCTTTACACCAGCAATGTTTATTAGCAGAGCTGCTTTCCATTCCCTTCAGACACAAGGTGCAAATTAACCAGCTCTTCACACATACCAGCTAAGAAACACAGCACTTTGCTCTCAGGTACAATGAGCCCTTGGTTGTATCCATCTCTGGGGGGACGGAGACTTTCAGAACAAGGCAGCTGTTCAGCCTTGTTTGGTTTAGGATGCTTGTTTGGCACATAAAGCAAGGGGAGGAGAAATGAAAGCCTGAATGGTATCCCATGATAACTTTGCTGTAGAAGCTCCCAGATTTTTGAAGATCCCAGAATAGGACAGAGCGGGCAAGTCCATCTGCTTGCTAGAAAAACCAAAGCCCTGCTGTCTAGCAGTGGGGAGAGCAGGCACAGGAAAAGTGGACAATGCAGCTTCTGAAAAACTATGCCAAGTCAAAAGATTTCCTTCGCAGTAAGACGCAGCAGCTCAGATTAACAACAGAAAAGAAGCTGTCTCCTATAGCCCAACGTATGCTGTTCAGTTCTCCTATCAACCTGAAAAAACTTAGCTCCCCGGGGTCCTTCTGCCTATTTCTTTTGGGGGTGCCAAAATATAACGCAAGCCCACAACTGGCTCATACCCTGCCATCTAGCCAGTTCCCCAGAGCAGGGCCAACACTTCCAGCCCCTTCGGCAGAGGGCTGTCAGTTCACGGCATCTCTCCCCTATGGGTGCTGGGCTCTTGTATTTCATTTTCAGCCTTCTAGCACGCAAGAAAACAAGGGAGTCTCCAGAAAATAAATACACTTGGAAATGCCCACATGATTAAAAGCTAAACTCCTACAGCAACCAGCTGGTGACCAGCTCAGCCCCTGCACCAGGAACATGTCAATTATAAATAATTAAAAAGGTAACAGGAAGGAGACACTGAAGTATTAAGCAGATTTCTCACTAGGTATCTGGAGGTTTCTATTGCTGCCAATCACACCCTTCAGATTATTGTCTCGTCTGTCAGTCATCCCAGCCCTTACACTAACATGTGAGCTCAGGTTAACATTTGCAAGTAAACTAATTAAGCCCAGTTATGCCTCTGCACACAAAAGCCAGAAATATCAGCAAAACCTGGCTCTAATTTTTACCTGACTTGGAATCGCAACCTCAAACTGCTGGAGAGTGAGAATTCACACAGGTCAGCTGTCAGCTCTAGCCATGCCAGGAAAGACAGGCATGGATATGAAGAGCAATTGCAATAGCTGCATTTTGGATAGCCTTTCCTCCGCTTGTCATCTAGGCATCCACAGAGGGGGATGCATCTGAAGATGCAGGGTTCCAAAGACAACTGGAAATGAGACTCCGGCTCCAACCCAGCAATCAGATAATTTTCAAATGGATGAGCCTGAGATGTTGCATCTTTACTAGACTCTCAGGGCACAATATTGCTGGTGATGCTAAGGCAGCCCCCCCTTCCAAATAAGCACAGCCTGGCTTGTTTGGTCCAGCACACTCAGAGCATTACGCCATAAGGGAGCAAAGGGTCCTTTTTATGTCTGTTCTTCACACCTACTTTCAGCAGACTTTTTGGAAACAATGAAAAGCTCTATAGCACAATTTAACACTTTTTTGTCAGAAGCACCTTCGCTGGAAGAGTCTGTCTGGCCTTGCATGCTTGGAGAGGTAAGGGAGAAGAGCACCACAAAAGATTTACCACAAATGTTCAGAGACATATGCTTTATACGATACTACATACATGTACATTTTTATTATGAGTAGTTTGCAATGAGGGAACTGAACTTTGATAATTAGGGTACAGAAAGACTTTTGTGGCATCCCAGCTGAGCTGCTTCACACATGCATCGCCACTCCTCTAGCAAGGAGAGATGCAAGTTGCTGACACCACGGGGAAGAATGTGAGAACGCTTCTAAACTGCACGCTTCTGCGCTCAGTTACACAAAATTGCTGAATGGAAAGCTGTCACATTGTGAATCTACAGGAAAATGTGGCTCCGTGTCTATTTTCCCAGTCCCCAGATTGTGTGCCACTACGCTACGCAGCCTGTGAAGGCATTCACAGGCAGCTTCCACATGCCACTGAAATCAAATGTGAGAAGATACAGGATCATGCCACCTGAAAGGGAGCCAGAGAATCCACAGTGGTACTCAGCCTTGTTTCAAAAAGCCTTGAGGAACCAGGCTTCTTGGGCTCTTCAGTGCCTAACTTGAGTATTAGGTAGGAACGGGGGCAGAAAAATAGTGTCTGTGAAATTAAGTTACAGGGCAGAAGGGTTCTTTCCTACTGAGCTCCTTATCTCCCAAGGTAAACATCTCTAGTCTTACCAGTGCTCTTCCACCAGATCTGCAGGTTCAAGGGCTGGATTTGTTCTTTCAAACTCAGGAGGGAAGAATTCAAACCGCAGCAGCACCCCTCTGACCCGTTTTACCATATCAAGTTCAAATAAATGCTCACTCACCCCTCTTCTGCATAAAGATGAAGAGGTCATCCAGGAACTCTTTCCTTTCTGGGTCGCTATCCAGTTCGTAGAGCTGGTGGAAGAAATAGAAATGAAGGCACAATCCACAATGAGACATAAAATATTAGCTTCTTCCAACAGGTGATCTGGTGTTTGTCCTGGGGGGAATGAAAGGCAGCCGCAGGCAAAGAGGCAGAATGAGGAAGGATTCCTGAGCAATTTGGTGGACAAGGCTGCAGTGATCAAGATGCTCAGGGGACTGGAGCATCTCCCTGATGAGGAAAGGCTGAGAGACCTGGGCTTGTTCAGCCTGGAGAAGAGAAGGCTGAGGGGGATCTCATCAGGGCTTATCAGTATCTGAAGGGCGGGTGTCAGGAGGGTGGGACTGGGCTCTTCTCAGCGGTGCCCGACGACAGGACAAGGGGAACGGGCACAAGCTGGAACACGGGAAGTTCCACTGAAATCTGAGGCAAAACCCCTTTGCTGTGCGGGTGCCAGAGCAGCGGCCCAGGCTGCCCAGAGAGGCTGTGGAGTCTCCTTCCCTGGAGCCATTCACACCCCGCCTGGACGCGGTCCTGTGCCCCTGCTCTGGGGGTGCTGCTCACGCAGGGGTTGGACAAGATGATCTCCAGAGGTCCCTTCCAACCCCTGCCGTTCTGTGATTCTGTGATAGTTTGAGGACCCTTGTTATGGCTTGCCTTGCTCCCTCAGTACCTCATCCAGGCACAGTACAGACTGGCACCCTGAAGGGAACAGGATTCAACTCAGTTAACAGCACTGCTACAGAGCAGGGTTTGAAACCACCTGAAAGCAAAGGGCAGAGAAATTATCAAGCCAGAGAGAGAGACGAGACAACCAAAAGGAAGGTAACAGTGGTCCAGGGAGGATCAGTGGCCTGTACCTTTGAGACACCAGAGATGTAAACTTCTCTGCAGCTTCTCTTAGCCTCACGATTCCCTCCTTCAGGGATTGTCACGTAAGTGACAAACTCCAAGACCCTTGAAGGAGGAGATGAAAGGATAGAGCTTTCCTATAAGTAATACCTGGCAGGAAAGGCTCCTCTAAAATAAGCCAAAGCACCTTGAAAAAAATATCAGAAACCAGACTGGAAAGAGTTTGCTGCAAAAATTTTACCAAAAGGCTTAAAACCCCAAGCATTTAAAACAAACTTCTGGAGGCAGCTTATGCCGAAGAAGAGGCACTGTATGCTAGCATTATCTGCCCATTTTTTCAGAAGGGGCAGGTATGAGTGTCATCTTACAACTACCCCTTGGGACAAAAGAAAAATAAATCTAATTTTCACCTATCAAGAATCCTGTGAGGCCACAAAGCGACAGGCTGAAAGGGCTGGTCAGTCTCTCACTGAGATACAAGAGAATAAGAGAACAAGGCAGAAGGCAATACCATACATGGAACAATTTAATTCCTTCTCTCATTTGCTTTGAGGAAGAATCCTGCATAACTCCAGGATTTTTTTTCTGCTGGTTGTAGATACTCTTGTGGAGCAGCTCAACAGAAAAACAAAGATTCACTGGGAAATACGTATTTCAGCCTCTCCATAGGTGCTGCTAGCTACTTGGTATTCATCTAGTCCAAAAGAGGGGCTTTTTGGGTTCATTTCCTGTGAAACACTGTGCTTTCTCACCCAGAAAGGCACTAGTGTATTTGCAGAGCAGTTAGCTGCACCCTTTCAAAAAGGGCCAGCTTAGTTAAAATGAATTCCTCTGGCTGATGTGACACACAGCTGCCACATTCAAATTTACAACCACAGCGCTAATTGAGTTCAAGAAACAAAATATTTTTCTCCCAGCTGGAGAAAGTATTGGCTAAGATTTTAAATATCAAAAGTCTGGTTATAAAGCCTCAGTTCAAAGTATATTCCAGTGACCAAAGGCAACAGAACAGCCCAAAATAGCTGGTTTGTAGGCAGAGGGCTACAGGACAAAGCAGTTTTCTTACAAATTCACTATAGAGGAATCGTGAAGGTTCAGTAGCCACCCTCTGTCACGGGTCAGGGGAAGAATTCCCCAAAGTTACCCCTTCCCCAAAATCCCCATGATCAGACTGACCTTGGCAAAGTCTCGTGAAATTTCTCTTCCTCGGCATCCATCACCTTCATCGCTCCAGGTCACGTTGCCATTCTAGGGAGAGAGAAAGGAAAAGGTGAAAGGATCGCCAGGGAAAGGCTTTGAGGACAACTCCAGAAAGCTTGCTAGTGTGCATTTTTGGCCACAAACATGTGCAAAAGCAGCTGCTGGCTTAGGTCAAGAAAACTAGAAAGATGGGGGACATTTGTCACAGCACACTTTCCTGGAATCTCTGAGACTCGGCCCAAAACGGGAAGTGGCATTTCACATTCCAGGCAATTACTGAAGGTAGGGGAAGTTTTTCAGCCCTAAGATTTTCCCCTGCAGAAATTTATCTCAAGAGTTGTCTTGACACCAGGGAAAACCATTCTTGAGAAAGGTCCTCAACACCTTCACCAGCCGCCTTCCTTCATCTGCTACACAGAAGTATGCTAACCCCCCTGTAGCAGGTGCTTTGCAGTAATGAGGTCCAACACCTAAAGAGAGGCGCTGCTTTTGGTCTCCATGTCCCTCATTTTTACCAAGTGCACATCCTAGAGCCCCCGGTGCAACGTGCAGGTGTTAGCCAGGTATCTTTCCTTTCTGATCACCGGGTGACACCCAACTGCTCCCCCTCACACTTGGAAATGCCTTTCTGGTCTTCCCTCGCTTGCCTATCAAACCAAAACATGCCAGAAAAATAATCCCACCTGAACACTTCTTGCCAACCCAGGACCCTTACTCTTGGAAGCTACTGGATCTGGATTTTCCCCACAGAAATGGAAAGCTCAGCTTTGCTGGATTAAGGTTCATTCTTCTTAGGCATTAAAAGGATTACTCTAGTTAGGCCTATTCTGCTTGGTAATTCATCATCCTGAAGTGGTCACCAGGGCTGGAAACCAGCAGAGGCAGCCTCTGGCTGTACAGCCGGGCCAAGACCAGAAGAGTGATTCTGAAAAACTGTTGAAACATCTTTAAGCCATAAACTTCATAAACTCCAGTACAGCAAGTGCTCCAGAGCCACTCAAGGAAAGAGAAGAGCCAAATCCACCCGGCAAGGTAGCTTGGACTACCCTGTCCTGAAAAACACGCAGCATCCTAACGCAGATAGAAAAGCACTGAAAATAGCAAGAGGCTTCAGAACAACAAAAAAAGGCATGCGAATTAGAGAGGTGGTCCAATATCTGAAATCTTGGAGTCATCTGGTTTGACACATACATTGAATTAGAAAGATGAATAGCTCTTGTCAAGGCCAGGCAAAGCTACATTTCCCCCTTTAAAAAACACTGCAGTGAGCTGCCCTAATGCCTGCTGATTTAGTTTGAGCCAGTAATTCCTGCTGGAAAGTCAATTATCCAGTGAGTCCCATCAACTGAAAGATATTTAATGGGGGATTATTGCCACTTCTGTTATGTCAGCTGTTTATTACAGCAGATCAATTCCCAGCCCTCTCTAGGAAGAGATCTGAAGAATGGTTTTGTTCGCAGGAGGATTCATCTGGGTGTCCTTTGCTACCAGAGATTAAAAACACAGTTTTTCTGCTAATTACGGTAACATCCAGCTGCTCCTAGAACCCCACTGACCATTAACTCAGATCAACAAACCTACGCGAACAGTCTTGTCAGAAGGTAGCAGCTATATCAACTTTACACACCCCAAGACAAAATGATCTGTAGAGGGCTGAGCTGCTTTCTTCCTGAGTTCGTACTTGGTTATAAATCCAGAGAGCAGAACTGCTTGTGGTATTAAGCTGGGTGCTCCAAGAAGCAAACCACTTGCTTTCATCAGGAACTTTGGTCATGCTGAGAGCTTATTCCACTACATCTGAGGACATGGAAAGGAAAGAGAAGAGGGCTTAGGGGAGACAATTCTCTACTGCCAGTGGGTTTGAACTTGGTAGATTTCCCAGGAACAAAACTTTCCATGGGATTAAAGGCTCTTTAGAAGCTATTTTACTTGTTCTATTTGAAGAAAAAAGGGTAGTTAGAAAAGAATAACAAGATTAAAGTTTGATACAGAGAATAAGCAGAAGATATGCACCCTACTTCCCATACCTACATCCTGAGATGCTCAAGAGCACAGAAGTAATGCTCCCCCACACCTCGCTAGTGAAAAGGAGCTTAAAGTTAGATGAAGCCATCAGTGTTTTGCCATATGTCCAGAAAATTGGCAGAGATGGATATCACCTGGCGTGACATGGAGTGATCTGAGGTGAGGGACAGCAGACAGTATTAGCATTTCCTCCTGCAATAGCTGGAAAGGTTTAAAGCCAGTTACCGCTCCCCACGTTAAGCTATCGGAAGAGATAAGGAGAGTGCTTCTCATCCACCTCGGTGCAAGCAGCAGCCGCCACCGCGGCATAAATCAGCAAGGGTGCACTGAAACGACACACAGGCTGCGGAGACATGAGGACAGAGCCCAGGTTTGTTTTGGGTAGCGGAGTTAGCAAAGTCTCGGGCTAGCATGAAATGTCAGCTCAGCAGCTGGGGAATAAAGCCTTATTTATTCAGAGAACAGAGTCCGAGCACCAACAGGCACTTTCCCAGGCCTCAGCTTTGATCTTGAGGGACTATTCTGCTCACCAAAACCTTTGGGTCCATGCCAAGGTCACAACCGAAGATACCAAACATTGGCAGCAGTTAGAGCAGCGACCTGAGCACAACTGGAACAGGTAAATCAGTTAAGAGCCCCACAAAGCTACTGAAGCAAGAGGTGCTCCATATGTAGAATAAAGTACATTTTGCACAGCAAGAGCGCTCAGTGGGAGCTTTGGTATCAAGCTTCCTTTCTATTTCTCCTAGGAAAACAAAGTTACCCTATGCTGAGAAGCCCTCCTCCATATAAACAGCAGGAACCTGAGAAATCAATATATCCTCACAAGTCATTAAAAGACCTTTGTATAAGTCAGGCAATAGTAGCAGGAAGGAAAAAACACTGTTCAGAGAGGCAGGTCATTCTCTGGGGAGTCCTGCCTCTCCCTCCACCCGTCTGTATCAAGGGAATTTGCTGATGTTTGACAAACAGCCCTCGCACTACCACGGGCGAGAATTTATCTGGCTTCTTGCAGAAAAGCAGCGCTGGCTGTGCTTTACCCCCTGATGCTGAGCATGAGTGGGAAGGCAGAGGTGTGGGGAAGGGCTGGCCTCCTTCACGGGCTGCTGGCAGAGCCAGGGAGCCTTCCCCGTGCTGCAGACACACCTCGGAGGCCACCAGAGCCCCCCCGGACCGCCCTCTCCCCAAGAGGCTGCGGGCCTGGCTTCAGAAGCAATTATATCTGGAGCTATTTTAGGATTACTCCCTAACCACCTGGAATATCTTATTAGAGGGAAGCTCAGATGTCCAGAGCAATTTTGGTTTCCAATCCCACATTCAAAAGCCAGAGTTAACCCTGAGTTGCCAAGCAGACAGAAAAGGAGATGACAAACGCTTTCCTGCTTTGTCCAGCCCATTCTTTTGAGGACAAAAACCTTACAAACAAGCAGCCTCACCCCTCCCTGCATGACACCTACCTCTCAAATATTACCATCTCACATGCCTGTCCCTCCCAGAGGCTAGAGAACTAATCAGAACTCTCTGCTTAATAAAAAGTGAAGTATTAAGGCAAAGGGAACAGCAGCTCATTTTCTTCTCCAGTTTTACCTGCGCAAATCGCAGTTAGCGTGCAAACGGGGACATTGATGAGAATGGGGAATGCTCCCTTTTCCAGGGCATTCCCTTCTCCCCCACCCCAGTTTCATACAGCTGTATGAGAGGGGCTCAGCTAAAGCCCGACGAGGTTTTACCAGACTACAAAAGTTGTAGTCAAAGGGCAAACTCTGAACTGGAGAGAACCCACTAATGCTTTAATATGTAAGAGAGAAATAAAACCTTCTGGCATGAAACTCAAAATCGTTCTCCTTACTGCAGGCCTAGAGTTTTGACAGAGGTTTTAGGCCAGAAATCTGCTGAAATACCCACTTAGGGACAAGGCTGAATGTTGCAGTGAAAAAGAAAGCCCCTCCCCTACCCCATGGGTTAACTGAAAGCACCGAGTCAATGAAAAGGTACAGGGGCAGCAATTTCAGGATTATCAGAGAATCCACAGAAATTCCTTTTGTGGGTAGAGTTAAGCCTTAGGAAGTGAAACAGATGCTATTATAAAGAAAACTGTTGTACTACAAAACGCTGATAAGATCAGGACTACTGCCCTGAGCTGCAAGTTCTCAAGCATGGAGAAGCAAGTTATAATTACTGCATGCACAAGCTGCCTGGTAAAGCTCTGCTGAAACTGGAATAAACCCTTCCCGGTCTTACTAATAACAGAGCTCAATTCAGTATCTACAAGCTTCAAAGATGGGTTTTGAAAACATTTTAGTGATTTCAGGAATGGCAGGGAGGATGGGGAAGGAAAGAAAAAGAATGAACAGAAGTTAACAGATTAATTACTTTTTTTTATTAAGTTTCTTTTACGTGCTCCCATGACCTAGTGACTGCAGCACCAATACAATTCTTTGCAAAACAGGAATCTGCTTCCTTATCCTTAAGGAAAAGTTAGGCTCTTTGTGGTGAATGACTCCTATTCACAAATACTCAGAGGAATTAACTAAAACGTAAGTGACAAGAAGATTTGTTCAGTGCTATATGGCTGTGGGAAGAGGGCTTCTCACTGCCACATGAGAGTCTCAGATTTACCCTGAAGTGAGAAAAACAGGCATGCAGGAATACAACACGTCCAAGCTCCTTCCACCTACCGCTCTCCAGCGTTAGCTAGTGTCTATAATTGGCACCAAAGGAGCCAAGCTGCAGCTATTCCTGAAGATAAATTTAGCACCCAAACAAATCCTAAAACGAGCCGTATCTTCCCCAGGATATAAGTGAGCTCCTCGCTCTGCGCCTTTGCTCCAGATAGAGCACAGTCACTGCAGTACAGCGTAACCTTGATGAAGCCTGCGGAATTGCCCCTCGAGATGAAGATACAGAGGAATTCTCTGATGTCCAATACAAACTGTTTATAGTCTGCTGCCTACAGTCGTTATCACAAACCGTTTCTTGGTTCCCTTCTCCCATACGTTATTTGCTACATTAAACAAAAAGGAGCCTTTGTTACCAAGATCCTGCTCTGCTCCAGCCACCAGTGCTTACTTTTAAGTTACTTATCACTATGAACTCCAAGTCAGGTGCTACAGCAGAAGCAGACTGTCACAGGGATGAAGACTTCATCAAAACAAACCTAAACCATGAATTCAGGAAAAGCAGCAATTGGCAATTTAAGAATTAAAATCTGCTCTTGTGAAAAAGAGCTTTCAGTAGAAGAGAAACCAAGGATCTAACATCAGCTATTAATGAAGATTTGTCCTCCCACTACATCATAAAAAGAAAAATACCCCATGACTCGCATAGGAATTAAAAATTCAACCCTTGAATTGGGCCCTGGATATCTGAAATAATTAGGAGGCCAAAAAATGCACCGTGTGAAATGCAACTTTTTTTATTCCTGGGACCTTCACCCCCTCTGGATTAATGAGTATCTCCTGAGCAATACCTCAATTCGCACAACACTTGAGGCACATACTTAAGGTTATGGAATCTCAGCCACTCATTCCTAGACCCTAGAGCAAAAGCAAAGTAATTATTTTAAGCTGACTTATCTTAATAAACACCATGACCTTTGTAAAAGTTTAGGTCAGGATTTTCAGGAGTGACTGGTGATTTCTGAGAATCTAACATGAGACATCCCCAAAAACCAGACCGCAAACCACTCTCTGAAAGTCAGACGGCTGCTTTATGGAGACTTACCTTGCTGCATTTAAGAAGGCATTAAGTATCAGCTGATGCCTGAAAACCTTGGCTTTATTTTTACATTCCACAAAGGAATGCACGTACTAATGTGCGTGCTGTAGTAACAGCCTGACAAAATTGCTCGTGCTAGTGCTGCACACCAGCCTTGAGTGGAAAAGGAGCACGCAGCACCAGCAAGACGGCGGCTGTGGTCCTGCCTTTCCTACCCGGCTCTCCCTGGTAACCGGAGACATCGCCAAGCAATGCGAGAACCCACGGGAGGAGGACCCACACCCAACCATCTGCTAAAAGCAACATTTTCACCCTCGGAATTAAAAGCTCATTTTTCCTCAAAGACAGGCAGCCCCCAACGCCCTTTACGCAGGAGCCTTTGGCTGTCGGAGCTGTGATGGATTTGCACGGGACTCAAGCAAGTCGAAGGAGCAAGCAAGCTGAGCACACACACCCCCCAGCTCTTCTTTCGGGACTGCAACTCCCCGACAAGCAACTCCACTCCCTTGTTGTTTTGTGCTGACAGGATTCCCACCGCCCCTGTGTCATAAGCTGAGCCAGCTCTTTTGTCTGCCAGCTTGTTCTACAATTATTTACTTGGCTGTCCGGGACCGAACAGAACGGGGCTTCATCTTGCTGGTAGCTTCCACCTTTCTGCCATCTTCATGCCACATACCTTCCAGACAATCTTAGCCTTACACTTTCAAGACACATTTTTCTCCAAGGGCGTCACTTTCAGAAGACCAATCCACACTTGAAAGAAGAAACAGAAGTGATTTTTCCCCCCTCTTCCGCAAGCAACAGCCATTACGCATACCACAAATACTCCCAGAGCAGAGCTAGCTGGAAGCAGTGCGTACTGACCGGTTATTCGCCTCCATCTCAACAGAAGCTAAAAAAAGAACAGTTCAGGAATCATTTCGAAAACAGACTGGAGAAGACAGGCAGTTCTGCATTTCACCCCGATTTTTCTGCCTAAAAAACCATTTTACACCAAGACAAAAGAAAAAGGCCAGTATCTTTAAAGCATGCATTTGAAGTGAAAAACATTCAAGCGGGGCTCACACTTGGGCAGCGTGCTACCATTTAGCATACAGAATTATACGGACAGCCCGCAGTTGCACAGACATTTCTCCCCCTTTGCCATCATACCAGCTAACAGTTCTTGTCTGGACTCACTCCCTCGGTTTATTCCCACCTCCATGCAGCCCCCTCTCACCAGCTCTAAACTGCTGTACTGCAGTTAAATTTTTACTCCCTGGTATGCAGAACTCCACTGGTGAATGCAAACAAGTTGATCTGCAATATTTACCCTACTCAAGGTGAATATACTGCACCAGCATCGCTAATATTGGGCACTTCAATACGGCCTTTTGAGCACGCCACAGCACCTTAATAGCACCATTCACCAGAACGATTACGAACGTAAGCCATGCCTCACTGGGGCAGACCATCTAGCTCAGTACTTCATCTTCAACAACAGCACCAGGGGATGCTATTTCAGGACAATATGCGAACCTGCCCACCTTCTGCCATGCTTTCTCACCATCCAGAGGTGTTGTAGCACAGCACTCCACAGATATTCCTTTACAATCCATTCCTTAACTTCATGGCCATGAATTTCTCCAATTCCCTTCTTTACTGCTCTACTGCCTGCCTTCCCTGCAGTGAAACGTTACTTTAACACAGCAGCAAGAGGGTTGTTCTTTTAGTTTTGCCTCCTGGTGAAGCTTTGTGCACTTTAGCTTCCAGAATAAGTTGGCCTAAAATCAGACTAAGCTGCAACCTACTACCAAAATAACTTGTTTACTGCTGAAACGGGCCAAAGTAACTGGATCAGGATTAGTGCATGGTATGTCAACTGTAAAACAGTTTGTTGCTATTCCACATCTGCTAAGACCAGATCTGGCACACTTACGATCAATTTGTCTTCCAAGAACAGGGCAAATGACCTAGCAATCGAGCTTATTAATTTTCACAGGACTCTCACAAGATAAGCAAGTATAGGAAAGAACCACAATGACACACTTGTTAGCACCGGCCAAGCTAGAAATAAAACTAGTGAAAGACTAATGCTAAGTTTGTTGGTTTTGTTTTTTTCAGAAAGTGATCCCCCTAACACCACCAGCTTCCTGCCTACTATTCTCCACCCAGAGACCTGAAAGAGGAAGTTTTTGCCAGTCTCACCAATCCAGTAAATTCTGAAGCAATTTCTATAGCGACCATCCCCTGAACAACGTACCTACCTCATTTCCCTGCAACAGCTTGAGTAATTTTTTCAACCCAACCCCTCAAGAAGCAAGCACAGAGAAAACGCAGCAGCAACTGGTCACCTGCTGCATCCCACACATCAGGGCTGCTTCACCAGCATGCTTTAGAGCACCAATAGTCACAAACATCATTCTCCTGGCAACTTAGAGGAGTTCCCACCACATGCATTGGTGCAGAGACACCAAACTGGTGCAGTTTTGCAGAAGCAGCTGGGTAAGAACCTCCAGGCCACACTAAATAGAATGGGAGAACTAAAGCTTGCTGAGCTTTAGCAGTTCCTCCTCGAACTGCTGCCTGTGGCAGCATAAAACAAATCACCTCGTGCACGCAGCCAACAGCTAAGGGAGACTGCCCCGAGTGCCCACAGCAAGCTTTCAAACACCTGTGGTTCACCAGCCACCACAAAGCAGCTCCAGCTTTTTACTTCACTGGGTTCACAGGAGGGAAGGTAAAACCAGCTCTGGTTTTGTCCATACAAGGTTTGTTAGCTCAAAGATCTCTCACCCTCTTCAGACTCAGGCTAACAGCTGTAGGAAAGGACTATTAAGTCCAACTTTTTTTCTTTATGTAAACCACGCAGTCCTTTGCCTCAATTCAATACACATAAATGCTGTAAATGTCTCTGAAAGTCTGCTCAGGTTAGCTCTGTAAGGAAACAGCACACAAGTGCCACATTAACTGAAATACCCACTTACAACAAAAGAATTCTTGATCCTCTGGCATTTATCCACAAGGAGTAGTAATTTTTCATTCAAACATAGAATTAACCTCCTACTAAAGCCAAGCAGTAGCAAGTGAGCTCCCACACGTGAAATACAAAGTGGCTCTGCCTACTCACAGGCTCAGTGGCAGGACAGGCACTCCTCCCTGCTGGCCCGCAGCACCAGCCAGAAACCCAGCCGGTCGCTGCATCCCAGAGGTCTTACACAAAGGGGTTATAGACGTCGTACGTGAAATAATTCGAGTGAGACATTAGCACGCAAGTGTCTGCACTGAAAATAAATATAACACTAGCCTGTTCCATTCTGAATGGCACTGCAGCAGCAAGATGGAAGATAAATGAGCCAAAGATCAAACCTCTACTTCTCCATAAAGGCTCTTACAGATTGGGGTTTCTACATCATTAGCTGGAAAGCTGTACCTGTAAAGCAAATCGAGCTCTTGTGAAATCTCTTTATAAAAGAATAAACCTGGCAGAGTACCCCAGGGAAGCATCGCTCCGCACATGCCCAGTTCTCACGCTCTTTTCAAAGCGCTTGCAAACAGCCAGTGCTTGTAAAAGGACACTGGGCTAAAGACATCCTTGGGCTGACTGAATATGGTCATTCTCACTCAGAAGGAAGTAATGTTAACACTGACCTGTTTGAGCTGCTCGTCCAACCGCCAGTTCTGGCGTCCAGACGGGGAACCGGAATACGGTTGCTTAGTAGTGTCTTTACCCTGTTCTTCCTTGCCCTGCTGTCCCCGCTGGTGCCCCGAAGCCGGAAGAGGATTAGAGGTAGAGGACACTCTTTGGTTGTGATGGGCAACTTTGGGAGCATGAAAATATTTCAGAGCAGAGCAGGTTTCTTTTCCAGTCACATCAGCGCCATCCTCAAGATCTCCACCTTCCAAACCTCCTTCTTCCTCCTCCTCCTCCTCATCCTCCTCTTCTTCATCCTCCTCTTCCTCTTCTGGCTCCGAATTCATGCTGCTCTGATCAAAAGCCCGCGTAGGTCCGGCTGCAGGTGGGCCTCTGGCCAAGGGACCAACAGTGGAGCCGCCCGAAGCCCTGCCAGATGCAGCTGCTAGGACAGCCTGCTGCACAGCCAGCTGCTGAGTGTAGAGCAGCTGGGCTTCTCTCATCTGCCTCTGCTGTCTCTCCCTGGAATCCATCTGCAGAGGCGTTTGCTGCTTCTGCTGCTGCTTCTGCAGCTGCTCGACCACAGCTTCCAGCTTCATCCCGCAGTTTGCATGGCTGGGGAAAGAGGGGGGCGTTTTTGACTTTATCTGGCAGGGTTCAAGCCCCGACCTTGGGAGACTGGCAGAATCTGAAAGATAGACAAATATTTGTCTGTATGAATATAAAATGCTTTCATCTTTTCCCCAGGAAGAGGATAAATAGAGTGCAAAGCCAATACTCTTTCCTGTGCAGGAGACCGTGAAACAATCAGCTTCATGTTTAACAGCCTCAGGCTCAAACTTGCATTCAATTTTCAGACTGTTTAATTGTATTTTCAAGCTGAACACATTTGCTAGAACCTCAGTTTCATATACCCCAAAGACAGCATCTGAAATGCGTTTGTCCCCTGTCCGAGCAGTTCATTTTTTTGTCAGAATCCTTCCACGCTTCCTAAATAATTACTTTTGAAATGTTAGGTTTAGCATCTAGGGTTTGGTCCTTCTGAAAACACTACCTTAAAAGGAGATAGCCGGGATGATAAGCTTGACCATATTTCTATTACAAAACGGGCAGGAATTTATCACACACCAGTTATCTCTGAATTCTTTTATGCTTTCATTACATTACTAAGAGACATAAAGCATAAAGAAAAAACCCTATATTTAGCCATTATTTTTCCCCAGAAGAGCGAGAAGTGACTAAAGCAAAGACCACCGCAGCCTGAAACAGACCGCTGAGCACCGAGCAACTCCTGCCTCCGGTTCCCAGAGTTGCCAGGGCATCTCGAGCCCCGGCCGTGGCCTCCCTTCGATTTTCCCAGCCGAAGGAGCCGAGAACTTTCCTAGCTCTCCATTTTGACCTGCAGCAAGCCCACGCTGAGCCAGCACTAGCCTCCTCTTGAGCAAAGACCAACGGAACAGACCACAGTCAAAAACACAGCTCTGATCTAGAGTAAATCCTAGAAAGACGACTACGCCTTTAATCCCCAACCATTAAAATCAACACTCGCATTTTGGACTTTGTGTCACAAACCAGACCTGCTGACAACGACCGTCTTCCCAGCTGGATTCTTTTTACATAAAAAGATGCTTAAATGGATTCCACTTGCTGCCCTTCAAGGTTCATCGATATCAAAATACAGTCAGCTTGGAGAAACAAAGGAAAGGCCAACTACAAACAAGCTATAGAGTCTCCTGGCCACCTCCCGCCACCCTGTTTACAACCAGCACCATGCTATTCAAGCCACATACTTGGAAAAAAGAGACTATTTTGCTAACAGGCATTTTCCAAACAGACACAGTTCTGTTCTAAAACAACAAATAACCTACCAGATACCAGCTTTAAAAGTGAAAGACAACTTCCAGCATCCCTAGCGCAACTGAGTCTTCCCCTAAGGTGGTCAGACCGAGTCTCTCGTACAAAGTGCCCGCAAGCTACTACGCCCAACTCATTTTTCCTCCACAAACTCTTCCCTCTTCCCCAGTACTAAATAACAGCCCATCACCAAAATGAAAAGCCTGGCTGGTGCATTTGCATTTTTATCTAGCGGGCAGCAGCATAGCTTTAGCTTGCAAATGAAACAATATAAAGTGGATTAGTGGTTTGAATGTCAGGAGCAATAATGCATTACCTGGCAGCTGAAAAGAGTCTTAGACCCATTGGGAAGGCACAATACACCATCTGGCCTGGCTCCACACACGCACACTCCTCCAGTAAAGCAACAATGAACTGGTGTGGGTGTCGCAACAGCAGGCTAGAGAACCTACAGCCCACACCTTGCTGTATATTGTTGCACCTGAGGCGTGGCGAGGTGTTGCCTCTCCTGTCTGGGGGATATCCAGCAGGGCGTGCAGTTAATCCACGCCTCAGGTACGTTAACGATAATAAATGACCCAATACTCGGTCAACGCGCCAAGCAAACACACCTCAGGTGCAGCAACACCCTGGTATGCGGCACCCGCGTCTTCTCTTTCCCCGAGTTCAGCTACAACAGTGCGTGACAGGTTACAGCAGGATTTACGCGCCGCTGCCGAGAGTTTTCATCGGAGCCGGGCGCAAACCTCGTGAGCCTCCAAAAAGATGAGTTTTTGGATAGGGCAAACATGCCCTTGGCAGGAATCGATGTTATTGTGGAGAGGCAGCCAACTTTACAGCAAGTTTTAAGTCGGCGAGGAGATGCTTTGCTCACAGCAAAGAATTAAGCCTCAATAGGAGGACGGGGTTTAAGAAAACAACCCCAGCTAGACTCATAACATTAAACCGTTCCAGGTTTTAACACCCGTTTTACCCCTCAGCATAAATATTCGCTTACTTTTCGTGTCTCTCCCAGCCGAGGCAGCGAAGGGATACAGTTTAACCTCCAGGTCCTTTGTGTGGCTTTTAATCCCTGGGAGAGCACTTTTTTAATTAAAAACCCCCTCAATTGGTACGTTTAACTAGCTCAGTTCGCGGCGTCCTCGGGAACCCCAACGCCTGCCAGCGGCGCTGGGGAAAAGCGTTGGGGTTTTTTTCCACGTAGAAACCACCTGAAAGAGTTAAAAGGGTGAGATGAGGGGCTGCGGCCGGCCTGGCCTGCCCCGGCCCCGAGGGAGGGAGCGGCTCCGGCGGCGGTAAACAACTCCATCACCCCCCCC
>VZTV01067278.1:20213-53731 GCA_013400875.1 Anhinga rufa
GAGGCCGCCCCGCGAATCCTGGGGTCAGGTTTGGGCCCCTCGGGACCAGAAGGACATGGAGGGGCTGGAGCGTGTCCAGAGAAGGGCAGCGGGGCTGGGGCAGGGTCTGGAGCACAAGTGTGCTGGGGGGCGGCTGAGGGAGCTGGGGGGGCTCAGCCTGGAGAAGAGGAGGCTGAGGGGAGCCCTCATCGCTCTCTGCAGCTGCCTGAGAGGAGGCTGTGGGGAGGGAGGTCGGTCTCTTCTCCCAAGTCACCGGTGATGGGACGAGAGGAAACGGCCTCAAGCTGCGCCAGGGGAGGGTTAGATTGGGCATTAGGGAAAATGTCTTTACTAAGAGAGTGTTCAGGCGCTGGCACAGGCTGCCCAGAGAGGTGGGGGAGTCACCGTCCCTGGGGGTGCTCAAACACCGTGCAGACGTGGCACTTCAGGGCACGGTTTAGGAGGGATGATGGTGTTGGGTTGATGGTTGGACTTGATGATCTTAGAGGTGTTTTCTGACCCTAATGATGTTTTATCTTGGGGCTCTTTGTTCCCTCGGGTCCATAGCAAAGGTGTGCTTGGGGGTCTGTGGGGGCGATCCCTGCTGTCCCCTCGGGTCCCTAGGGAGGGAGCAGGAAGGGCCTGTGCTTGTCTTCTCAGGGGCTGCATATGTATGTGTGTGTATTTTGAGGGAATAAATACATGTCGTGCCTCTCTGGTGTCCCCTCTCTACTGAGGGCTCTGTGGGGCAAACTTTCAAGGCTCCCCTCTTGCCTTAGACCCCTCAGCACTGCTCTTGGGGCTCCCTAGTGCATTAAATCCTTTCAGGCCTATAATGCATGGGGTGAGTGCCAGGGCTCCTTGATGTTCCTGCTCCGTCCCCTCTGAGGAGGGACTCTGTGACACCTCTCTGTCCCTACTTGCCTCAGGCCCAGTCAGCATGGCGGATGAGGAGATCGCTGCCCTCGTGGTGGATAATGGCTCTGGCATGTGCAAGGCAGGCTTTGCAGGGGATGATGCCCCCCGTGCTGTGTTCCCCTCCATCGTGGGCCGTCCCCGGCATCAGGGCGTCATGGTGGGCATGGGGCAGAAGGACAGCTATGTGGGGGATGAGGCCCAGAGCAAGAGGGGCATCCTCACCCTGAAGTACCCCATTGAGCATGGCATTGTCACCAACTGGGACGACATGGAGAAGATCTGGCACCATACCTTCTACAATGAGCTGCGTGTCGCCCCGGAGGAGCACCCTGTCCTGCTCACTGAGGCCCCCCTAAACCCCAAGGCCAACCGGGAGAAGATGACCCAGATCATGTTTGAGACCTTCAACACCCCGGCGATGTACGTAGCCATCCAGGCTGTGCTGTCCCTCTATGCCTCTGGCCGCACCACTGGCATCGTCATGGACTCTGGGGATGGCGTGACCCACACTGTGCCCATCTACGAAGGCTATGCGCTGCCCCATGCCATCCTGCGTCTGGACTTGGCTGGCCGTGACCTGACCGACTACCTCATGAAGATCCTCACGGAGCGGGGCTACAGCTTCACCACCACGGCCGAGAGGGAGATTGTGCGGGACATCAAGGAGAAGCTCTGCTATGTTGCTCTGGACTTTGAGCAGGAGATGGCCACAGCTGCCTCATCCTCCTCCCTGGAGAAGAGCTATGAGCTGCCCGATGGGCAAGTGATCACCATCGGGAACGAGCGTTTCCGATGCCCTGAGGCCATATTCCAACCCTCCTTCCTGGGCATGGAGTCCTGTGGCATCCATGAGACCACCTTCAACTCCATCATGAAGTGCGATGTGGACATCAGGAAGGACCTGTATGCCAACACCGTCCTGTCCGGGGGTACCACCATGTACCCTGGCATCGCCGACAGGATGCAGAAGGAAATCACGGCCCTGGCACCCAGCACCATGAAAATCAAGATTATTGCCCCACCGGAGCGCAAGTATTCTGTCTGGATCGGTGGCTCCATTCTGGCGTCTCTCTCCACCTTCCAGCAGATGTGGATCAGCAAGCAGGAGTACGATGAGTCTGGCCCCTCCATTGTCCATCGCAAGTGCTTCTAGAGGGACTGCTGGCAGTCACCCGAGGGCCTTCCTCACCAGGAGGTGTGCGGGGGCAACCTCCTCCTCCTCCTTCTGCATTAGACCAGAATTGTTCGACTGTTACTTATTTTTATGTTTTATGAGGTCCTGAGTAGTGAGATGTGCATTTAATGGCCTGCTAGGCTGTAGTTCTCCTGTGGCTGGCTAGCTGCTCCTCTTCCTCTTCCCCCTCGTGTCTCTCCGAGGGTGTGGAAGCAGGTGGAGGGTTGTTCACTTTTCCTGTGTAACACTGATAGGATGACACTAAAGTTAGACTTGTCACCTTTAGGGTTGTCACATTCCTTTGTAGGAAAACAAATAAACTAATTGGGCGTAAAAACTCTAAGAGGTTTTGTTTTCTTTCGGGGTGAGCTCTCCTTGCTAAGAATTATTATGCAATACATGGCTTTGGACCCAAACCTGGCCTGTAGCTGCCTGCTTAAAATTTGGAAAACACAGTTTGGGGTAAATGCTATACAAATGATGTGTAAGGGCACCTTTTAAAGCTGCCTTGTGCTCTGCAGACCATTTTAAGAGCTGTTGGAGAAGGAAAGCTTGACTGGTATGTGGCTCCTGCGGCCTGACTGTACTTTCATGGTAACTTGCCTTTTTTTAGAACACAAACAGCTCTTCTTGTCAGAAAAAGTTGGTGCCTTGGCACAGGTTTGGGTGACCGGAGGAGTAGTGGCCTCTCCTTTTTTGGGAGAGGGTGAGGAGATGGAGCAGCAAGTAGTGCTGCAGCCTGCCCAGTGTGGGAAGCTGGTCCCTCCTGCTTGGGGAGGTTTTAGAATCACAATGTCCTGAGCTGGAAGGGACCCACAAGGACCATCGAGTCCAGCTCCTGTCCCGGCACAGGACAGCCCAAATTCACACTGTACCACCCTCTGGGGGAAGAACCTTTTCCTAATCCCCAACCTAACCCTCCCCTGGCACATCTCCCTGCCATTCCCTGGGTCCTGTCGCTGGTCACCAGAGAGAAGAGATCAGCGCCTGCCCCTCCTCCTCCTCCCCTTGTGAGGAAGCTGCAGCCCGCCATGAGCTCTGCCCTCAGCCTCCTCTTCTCCAGGCTGAACAACCCAAGGGACTTCAGCCGCTCCTCGTACGGCTTCTCCTCTCAGCCGTTCCAGTGGATCCCTTGCTGTGGAGCCGCTCTCCCCGCCTTGCTCCCCAGTCTATCAGTACAGCCGGGGTGGCCATGCCCTGGGTGCAGACCTGGTGCCTGCCCTTGTTAAACTCCCCAGGGCTGGTGCGTGCCCAGCTCTCTGGCCTGCCTCGGCAAGGCTGCCTTCTGCAGGAGCTCATCTTGGGGAGGAGGGGCTACCACTTAATTAGCCACCGTTAATCGAAAGGCAGCTCAGGCACGGGTGGCTCCGGATGGGAGAGGGGAAGGGGGGTGTCTGGCCGGGTGCCCAGGGGCTCCCGGGACCCCCCAGTCCCCTCACGGCGGCGCGGGGGGAGCCCCGAGCAGCACCTCCCGCCCCGCGGGCGGCCCGCGCTGGGCCCCGCGGCAGCCGCCGCCCCTCCGCTTTTATACCCGCAGCCGGCTGTCTATTGGCTCGCCGCGCGTGGTCCTCGCGGGACCGACCAATGGGCAGCTTCCTCGCCCCGGAGCCGCCCAGCTCTAAGGACTCCATTTCCCAAGGTGCACCGGGCACTTCCTCTTCCGGTGCGCCGCTGGGTAGGGCCGCGCTGAGGGGCGGCCGGGCCGGGCCGGGCCGGGGCCTTGCCTGGGGCTGCGCGGCGGGAGCGGGGCTGCCTCGCCGGGACGCCTTCCCCCGCGCTGCCCCGCCGCCTCCGTGCCGGCAAGCGGGCCTTTCGGGGGCTGGAGGGCGGCCGGGGCGGGGAGCCTGCCGGGGGAGCCGCGCCGGGCCCTGCTCCTGGCCGCTCCCCTCCCCGGGCTGAGCGCGGGGGCTGGCAGGGGTCTTTCTGTAGCCTCGGGTATGGCCTAGGGCTGAGGTGGGAGCCTGCCAGCCTGGCTGGTGGCGGTCAGGCCCCCTCTTAGTCCCCTGGGTGCTTCCCAGCAAAGCTTCGCCCCGCGGGTGCGCCGGGTTTTGTTGTCTGGCTGGGGGAGCGCCTCATCTTGGTTCCTCTTCCTCCCTTTCCAGAGCGTTGCGGGTCCGAGGTTGGCTTCTGCTCGCTGAGAAGGCCGAAATGTCCCTGCCGGAGTGGCACATCGCCGTGAAGCTGGCGGATCAGCCGCTGGCTCCCAAATCCATCTTGCGTTTGCCGGAGACGGAGCTGGGAGAATGCCCGCTCGGTGGGTGCAGCATCTCCTACCTCAAGCAGCTTATCACTGGCAAACTGCAGGAGTCTGTCCCAGACCCTGAGCTCATCGGTAGGTGCCTCTGTGAGTCCCGTCACAGCCCGGCCGCTTGGGGCCACCCTCTTCCTTTCCTCCCGGCAGCTGGGAGGCAAGCGTTCCTCCTCCTAGCGATTTGGGGCTGCTGGGGAGGCTTGGCGCAACCAGACGGCACGGCGTGGGGGCTCGGAGCTTGCTCCAGAGACGCTGCTATGCTGCAGCAGTCTCAGTACCTTCTGATTTTGATAGTTTGTTCTGCATTTGCTTGGGATTGCGGTGCTCCTGCAGCATTGGTGCCCTTGTTAAGAAATCTTTTGACTTGCTGACACCAGTGTGTCCTTGTGAGATCTCTTATGAGAACCACGAGAGAGGTCTGAAGGAGGCGGCAAAGTCATGTTCTGTGAATCTTGGCTCCAGGATTTCCTCCCTGTATCTTGGCTCCATCACTTCACTGTGTTACAGAGTCCCTCTGCTGCTGACCAGATGAAGCAGCTACACGTGTGGAGCAATAACCCCCCGGCAGTCCTCACTTAGAACCACAGAGTCACAGAACGGTTTGGGTTGGAAGGGACCTCCAGAGGCCATCCAGTCCAACCCCCTGCAGTGAGCAGGGACATCCCCAACCAGAGCAGGCTGCTCAGAGCCCCGTCCAGCCTGACCTGGAATGTTTCCAGGGATGGGGCATCGACCACCTCTCTGGGCAACCTGGGCCAGGGTCTCACCACCCTCACTGTAAAATATTTCTTCCTTATATCCAGTCTAAACCTACCCTCCTTTAGTTTAAAACCATTCCCCCTTGTCCTGTCACAACAGGCCTTGCTGAAGAGGTTGCCCCCATCTCTCCTATAGACCCCCTTTAAGTACGGGAAGGTCGCAATAAGGTCTCCCCGCAGCCTTCTCTTCTCCAGGCTGAACAACCCCAACTCTCTCAGCCTGTCTCCACAGCAGAGGTGCTCCAGCCCCTGATCACCTCCGTGGCCTCCTCTGGCCCCGCTCCAGCAGGTCCATGTCCTGTCTGTGCTGGGGGCTCCAGAGCTGGACGCGGCGCTGCAGGGGGGTCTCACCCGAGCGGGGCAGAGGGGCAGAATCCCCTCCCTCGCCCTGCTGCCCACGCTGCTGGGGATGCAGCCCAGGGCACGGCTGGCTTTCTGGGCTGCCAGCGCACATTGCCGGCTCATGCCCAGCTTTTCGCTCACCAGTACCCCAAGTCCTTATCCGCAGGGCAGCTCTCCATCCCCCAGCCTGTATTGATACCGGGGGGTGCCCCCATCCAGGTACAAAAGATCGCAGGCCCTTTCCGAGTGTGCCACAGATGTTTATCTTTAGATGTTTCTCCTAGATCTGATCTACTGTGGCCGTAAGCTGAGGGATGACCAGACGCTTGATTTTTATGGCATCCAGTCTGGCTCCACTGTTCACGTCCTGCGCAAGTCCTGGCCTGAGCCTGATCAGAAACCAGGTGAGGAGGAGATGGTGTGGGTTACTGCTTAGGTCTCTTTGGGATGTGTTTGGTGTGGGTCCCCTGTGACTGAGGAACAGCTGCTCTTGTGATTTGTTTCTGGGAGGCTGATGTGGGGTTTGCAGGAGGAATTGATCAATGTGTTTGTGTGGGAGCTCTCCACCTCTAACAGCAGCAAATGGCTGATGATGATGAGTTAAGGAATGAGCTATAATGTGGAGAGTGAATATCCCTTTCTTAATTGACTATGATCAATTTTAGGGCGTTGCCAGAGAATTGGGAACAAAGCGACTGGTTACTCAGCGCGAGGGACGAGCAGGCTTGTGTGTGTTCCTACTCTGCCTGACTACAGAATTAGTTAAGATGGGTTAGTTTAGAATTGTTACTTTGATGCAGCCCCTTTTGTACATGTAAGAGGCTATATCTATATGTTTTTCTATGCCTGGAAGCTGAGAGTGCAGTTCCCTGTTACGCTGTGGTAAAGGTACTGAGACATTCGCAATTGTTAGTCTGCACCCTACCTCTCTTGGTCAGTTGAATCCAGTGGAATTAAAGAATCCCCACCGCTCTTGCAGCGTGGAAGTTCTGGTGGCATGTGAAATGGCTAGTAAAGCTGACAAAGGGAGAACCATGTTTTGCTCTGTTACTTTTCCTCCCTCAGAGCCTGTGGATAAGGTGGCAGCAGTACGGGAGTTCCGGGTCCTTCACACTGCCCTGCACAGCAGTCCCGCCTACAGAGATGCAGTGAGTGCGGCTTCATACTTTGCTGTCTGGGTGTCTTTTGTCTGTCCTCTCTCTGTGAAGAGAGTTCTTGAGTGGAGCCTCGTTGTGCGACGCTGCTGATCTGCTCTGATTTCTCTCGTAGGTCTTCAAAATGCTGGGGAACAAGGAGTCGCTGGATCAGATCATTGTAGCTACTCCTGGCCTCAGCAGCGACCCTGTTGCTTTGGGTGAGTCCGGATGTGATCCAGGGGATCTGAGGAAAGCCAAATAAAGATAGCCAGTGTTTAATTCCTGACACGGGGAAGGGAGAGTCTCCCTTCTCAGGAGAAAGTGTCTTTTGGCTCCTTTGCGGAGCATAAGAGTAAGTGCTTGCTGGAGTGTCAGAGTTGAGCTCTGCTGGTAACGTTTGGGGATGGATGCTGGCTTCAAAAGGATTAGGGAACACTGGAGCCCGAAGGAGAGCAGTGGGGGTGAGTGTTTTTCCTTGCTACAAAAGCGTTTCCCTGTTACAGAAGCGTTTGCCGCATCTAGTGTGCTTGTTCTGACCCAGGACGTTACTTGCTTTTTTGGCAAATCACTATGAGGCAGGTGGAATATGGGATGCAGTCGCAACCTCTCACAGCAAGCAGCCAGCTGGGGTGAGCTGGGTGCCAGATTTGACCTGCCCTTAAGGTTGGGCTGTCTGGGCTGGAGCACAGCCTGTGGGATCTGCTCTGCTGGGAAAGCCCCATCCCTTGGGTGTGTGGCCATGATTGAGAGTCTCTCCAGGAAGATGTAAAAGCCTTCAGAGAGAACAATAATAGAGTATTTATGGTGTCTGCTAGTGACTGAGTTCCTGAAAAACAATTAATTCTTTTGCTTTTTCCCATGGCTCTTGTTTGACTGGCTCCTGTTTCTTGTATCCTGTCTTTCACTCATTGTGTTTCCTGGTCCCTCCCAGGAGTCCTACAGGACAAGGATCTCTTTTCAGTGTTTGCAGACCCCAACATGCTGGACACGTAAGTTCACGTACGCTGGTGCAGTGACTAAGCAATGCCTTTGTTGCACTCTTGTATAGACCGCTTCTCTCTGAGTGGGAGAGAGAGTTCTGCTACTGCCTGCCAGTACAGATACACCAGGCAGATTCAGGATAGAGCTTTTCTTCCTCAGCAGCAGAAAGGAGAGAGCTGATGCTTTTGTAGGCATCTGCCTCCACTGTTGGATTAAACCAAAGGATGTTTAGTAGGAGACGGGGCCACCATTTCCTCCAGGTTGTGGGTTTGAGTCTGGATCTGGCTGCTCCCAGCAGAGTTGCTCCCATGAGAGTGTATGGGAGATGTATGCAATGGGAGGGTCAACATGGGATCAAGAAGGAGCCTCAGCTGTGTGGAGCAAGGCGGGGAGGTGTTTGTTGCTGGACAGCCAAAGGCGGTATCTGGGGTGGTGTTGGCGCAGCCAGGCTCTGCCATTCCTGACGTAAGTTCTTTGCTGGTATTGAGCTGCTGGTTTCTTAGTTCCCCTGTGTAGGTGATTCCACTCTTTCTCTCCAGGCTAATCCCAGCCCACCCTGCGCTTGTGAATGCCATTGTCCTTGTTCTGCACTCGGTGGCTGGCAGCACCCCGCTCCCGGCCCCGGAGACGTCCTCCCGGGGCATGTCCTCCGGCTCCTACCGGGACATGCCAGGTATGTTCAGCCGCACAGATGAGTGGGGAACCTGCAGAGGTGATGTGCTGCAGGATTTGCAGACAAATCTGTGCTGTACTGACACAGTCACCCCCAGGCTGGAAGGAAGAGAGGTCTGGGTTCCTGATCTAGGAACATGCGCTGTGATTTGATAGACTTTGTGCTGTGTGAGACTTGTCTAGTCCTTTTCAGCCTTAGGGCCTCTCCCAACCAGGCGTGTATAATGACTTGGTAGCAGAGCGCTGTTTTGTGCAAATGATGGGCCTGACCTGTCTTCCACTTACCTGCTGCACGTGAACTGGTTGGTGCTGAGGCCGCTGCACCAACCCAGTGCGTTAGCTGGGACTGAGCCTGGCTGTGTGGCCAAGGACTCCACAGGATTCTCATCTGGTGCCTAATTCCTGCCAGCACAGAGTTTTCTGCATCTGTTGATTCTCTTTACCGTTGCAGGTGGCTTTCTGTTTGAAGGTCTCTCTGATGACGAAGATGACTTTCACCAGGTAAGCGGCCAGGTTGGGTGGAACAGCTGTTTTGGACTTGCGATATGGGTTTAACTTGCAGCCCTTAAAGACTCCAAAAGTTTTCTCTCTTCCTGCCTCACGAACAGCGTGAGCTGCTCTGGCTCCTAGGAGTATTGTGGAGACAAACATGCTGATTGTGGCGTGCTTGGGTGCTGTTCACGTTAGGATTTTCTTAAGTGCTGAGGTAGGGTCACAGCAGAAGAATGCAGAAGCACAACTCACCAGCAGTGCTTGTCCTCAGAGTAAACGCCTTCGTAGTCAAATGGATGCAGAGCCAGAGTTGTCCGCAGATGAGCGTGGCTGAGAAGCATGGGAGTGTTGATCCCTGCCCTTCTTGTGTAATGTTAGGGAGGGTTTCCTCTCCAGAGGACAAAGAATTTTGTAAAGAGAAATTACATGTTAGGCAAAAAAAAAGTGCCTGTCAACGATTAATTGTTTTGTTATGGGCTAATAACACTTTGTTTTTAAGCTGATGGATGATATATTAAAAGTTACTGCCAGTTTCCGCAGCTTTGTAAATACTGAGATCATGGAAAAAAAGTGCATCCGATTCTGTCATGTTTATTTGTTAAAAGTTCCGCATTTGAGTTTCAAGTAGAAAAGGGATCCCCAGGGATGAGTACGAGCCAGATTTAACTGAGACAAGGGCACCAACCTCAGAGGTGTGGTTTTTTATGTTTTGGTTTTTTTTCCCCTCCGTGCAGAGCACAAGATCTACACCATCCAGCAGCACTGCTGGTTCCCGCCCAGCTTCCCTTGGCTACGCCGGGGCTGCTGGACCCCGACCGATCACCCAGAGTGAGCTGGCGACCGCGCTGGCACTGGCAAGCACCCCAGAGAGCAGCTCTCACACACCCACCCCTGGCACCCAGGTACAATAGTAGCGCAGCAGCTAAGGAGATCCTCCTGGGCCGTAAAACCAGTCCTTGACCAAATGCAAGCCCTGCTCAGGTCTGGAAGTCCTTGCTGGTGTTTTTTTCTTATGGCTGGGGTCTCCTCTATATGGGCTTGGGAAGGCATGATAGCGGGGATGCAGCTGGCGTTGCCCAGTGCTCACTCTGGTTCCTGTGACAAATGTTCTCCTGATCCATATACAACTTTCTTCCTCCTAGGGTCACTCCTCTGGGACCTCCCCAATGTCGTCCAGTGTCCAGTCAGGAACACCCATCACCAACGACCTCTTCAGCCAGGCCTTACAGCATGCCCTGCAGGCCTCGGGGCAGCCCAGCCTGCAGGTCAGTGTTGCAGCCTCTTCCTTGGGGAGCCTGTGAAAGCCCCATATTGCATTGAGTGGTGCAGGGTGGAGGTGGTTTTTCCAGCTGCCTCCTGTGGCAGGATGTTAAGCTGAAAGGGGCATCACTGGAGAAGTGGTGCTTGCAGGAGGCTTGATAGACTGATGCAAAAGTGCTGGGTGGAAGTGGGAGGGGTGGGCTGGTGGGTTTGGGGAGTTTGCAGCGAGACTTTGAGCTTTCAAGGTGTGTTTGCGCACTTAGCATTGTACTTGTGAGCTTGAGAGAGGGGGAGGAGAATCCAGCATGGAAGAGTGAGCTGTGGGGAAGGCTGTTTGGTTTTTCTGCTTGGACTCTCGCACCTACCCTTAACTTGTTTCCTGTCTGTAGAGCCAGTGGCAACCACAGCTTCAGCAGCTGCGAGACATGGGCATACACGATGATGAGCTAAGTCTCCGGGCCCTGCAAGCCACTGGAGGGGACATTCAGGCTGCCCTGGAGCTCATCTTTGCTGGTGGGGCTCCTTAGCTCTTTGGGCAGGAAAGGCTGGACTGGTGAGTTACACTGAGGCAGCTGTGACATTCCTCGGTCTGGGCCTTGGCCCTGAAACTCTTCTCTGCACTGGGTTTCCTCTCTCCAGCATGGAGCAGTTGGGGTGGCTGCTCCTCTCCTTGCAGGTGGGCAGTGTGCTCCTGTTTGAGGGCACTGACCATGCTGAGGGCAGCTCCTCCAGCTCCAGATACCTCTTTCCAGCCCTCCTCCTCCTGGCCACCAGAGATGAGACCTCAGAACTTTGTCCAGCATGGAGAAAGGTGGCTCTGTGTGTTAGAGAGATGTGGCACCTATGGTTCTGCAGTCTTAGATCTGTCAACACATTCTGCTGCCTGTTTTTTCATTCCTGCCCACCTGACATGCCTTAGCCTAGCTTGTTTTGCTGTTGTCCCTCTGTGTTTGACTGTATTAAATGGACTGTATTCACTTGCCTGTTGTTTGGGTTGTGATCTGTCCCGGGTTGTGTTCCAGATCTGCAAGGCAATGTGCTCATGGCATGAAAGAAACTGGAGAAACTGCTTTGCCTGTTGTAGGACTGTTACTTCAGCAGAGGGCACTCCTCTTACAGAGCAAAGCTGTATCTGTTAGGAGAGCAGTGTTTGGGGTGTAGCTGACCGGCATAGCGTCCTGCCCTAATACAAAAGAACTATTCGTGCTACAGATATTCTCCAAGAAGGTGCTGCAGCATCTCCTTCTTAGCAGAAACCTATTTGTTCTCAGTTGTGTTGGGTGAGGCTGGTAGGGTCCTGCAAGCTGACAAGGGTCCAGGTGCAGGAGTTCATGGCCACCACAAGGTGACAGTAAAAAAGACAAGCCCAAGGGATGAGGCAGTTGCCAGGGAGTGTGAGGTGTTGCCAGATGACTTGGGAGAAACGCCTTGTCTCTCATGCCGGTTAATCTGGCTGCAGTTGGTGTTTTCCAAAGTGTCCTCTAATCCCGAGTGCCACATTCGAGGTGCCTAAGTCCTGAGCTGCAAAGACAATCAAAGGCATTTGCCTGTAATTACAGTCAATGGGAGCTGAGAGAAGCTGGAACCAGAGCTGGGCTTGGCTTCGCTCCGATGGCACCATTGAGATTAACAAGACGTGAAAATGAGAGCGGGTTTGCCTGAAATGCCACCCTGCATTAGTAGGGAAGCTAAAAGCAGAAAATGCTTTCCTACCTTCAGGCTGCCTGTGTTCCCCTCTAATTCCTCTCCAAGCACTAGGATCACTTGCTGATACGATCTCAGCTATCACCCAGCCGGTGCTGGATTGTTTTCTCCAGGGTAGCCCGTTGACTGATAGACTTTAATCCTGTCTAGAGGATTAAGTCTCAGGAGGGAGAGACTGTTTTTATTTTTCAATATGTAGGAGATAAGATGTGATGGATATAACCGGCTTTTGTGACTTGATACACCCTTCCAGGTTACTGCCCTCATGACCTGCTTTGGAAACCCAGTCCAGATGATGGCTGTGATTTTATGTGTATGAAAACTGATTAATCTGTTCCTGTCCCCGGTGCCGTCACTCTTTGCTTTGCTGCGGGAGCGGATAGCATATGCATAGCATCCTCCCTCCCTTCCCCGCTGTGGAGACAAGCCCTGCTGTCAGCCCTCAATCCTCCTGGGCTAACTGAGGATTAGCTGTATCACAGATGCTGATGCTGCCCAAAGCTGGAAAGCATTTGCAGACTCTCACAGACCTGCTCAGGGCTAGCAGGACTTGCTTTGGGACCAGGGTGACTAGTTTACTTTGTACTATGTCAATTCTCACTTTAGGCCACTTGGTGTCCCAAAATGGTATTTCTTTTCTGTCCTGACCTTGCTGTTATGATTTGATTGCTTTGTTGACCCGCGTTTTACTAAGTAGTTTCTTCTGTTATAATGGCTATTTTTGCTTCTCCCTATGTCCCCAGATAATTGAGAATTGCCTGGATGTTTTGTAGGGAAAGAACTTTATTCTGATTTTGTTCACAAACTGTGTTACTTGGCTTGGAGTACCGCATCAGACACGTTCTCTGTCTGAACTGGCTATAGCAGAGAACTTGGCACTGATGTTGTTCACGATGCGACTGATGCGTGCGCTTCGCTTCCCTCATCTCGCTTGCCTTCGGCTGCCTAGAATAGACGTGCTCAGCAACCAGGCAAATTTAGAGATGCAGGGATGGGAAGAGAGGCTCTGCCTGGCACCTGCAGGGCTGGTGATGGAGGAGGAGGAGGAAGGGAAACTTTGATGCAGAAGCTCTTGTAGGAGAGCAGAAGCTCAGAGTTCCTCAGAACTGGCTCTGCAGCAGCCAGGTGAGCACTGCCTTCCCACCTGCTCTCCTGCCTCCCAGCTTTGAGATGAAGCGATGCTGGCAGCCACCTCTGCATGCAGAGAAAGCTCAGCCAAGGGGGAGAAACCAGCCAGGGGGAGGCTGCAGGAGGCACACGCTTCTTTGGAGAGGCCCTTCGCCTGGGCTTAGCAGCCTAAATGTGGCTTATGGGGATGTAGCGTGAGGTCTCTTGTCCAAGCCGGTTGTCCTGACTTCTGCAGTCATTGGAGGAGCCTGCATCCCAAGAAAGATATCGAACAAAGCTGGAATGACTCTGGGAGATGCTGATATCCATTGCTTGCTGAGAAAGCAGCCAAGTCCAGGCACAAACTTGTCAGTGGCTGAACACAACAGATTTGGCTCTTTGGGAGCAAAGTTGCAACGCATTATCTCCCACCTGCCTGTTCCCTGCGGTCCACCCTTAGTGCCGCTGCCCTCCCCCTCCTCCTCGCTACTTCTGTGCTTGGCTTAGAGGTGCGTCATTCTCGTTGGGTCTCGGCTTATCTGTATCCTGCCTACGTGCCTGACCTCTGCCATGCTCTGTTCACCAGCCAAGCATCTGCGGCCTGACCGCCTTGCTGGCACTGCTGTGGGAGCAGGCTGGAAGGTGCTTGGCTGACCCTTTGGAAGAGGTGGAGGTCAGACCACGGTTCTCCAGCTTAAGCGCTTTCAGTAGGGACTTTCTGGTTCTGACATCAAAGAGAAATTTTTGGTTCTGTTCCTCCTTTGCCTGTAGCGGATCTGACAGGGGAAGCAGTAATGGTGTTTTCAGTAGTAATGGTAGCAGCTGTTTGTACTCCTGTGTTTTTGGTAATCTTGTTATTTGACCGTCAGTGCTGATGCATTGTGGACACCTGCAGGGGTTGGCAGTTTGGCTGGGATCTAGGCTCCTGCTTTTCTACTTTGGCCACTTTGATGGCTTTTTCACCATTTCTGCCTCGTCTCTTTTTGCCTAAGACAGTCCTGAGCTGACTGTCTCCATGAGGAGCAAAGCGCTGTTGTGGGGGGGTAATTTTCTTTCCATCAAAAGGGTGAAATGGAGACAGAGCAGAATGTCCCAGGCTTCACATCCCTGATGGCTTTTGCAGTACCTCATCCTGTGTGAGTGTCCACCGCCGTCTTCCTCAGCTTTCACAATGCTGCAGGAGCCTTCCCATGTGTGAAGTGAACGCAGCTGGCAAGATCTATCCCCGGAGCAGACATTGATGTTAGAGGTATTAATTGTTTCTGTGCAGATGCAGTCTCTCTGGTGTGGTGGTTTGTTGGATCAGACTGTAAACAGCCAAAGTTTCAAGCTCTTCAGCCTTGATTTCTGACCTCTAATGACTAGTGTTGGAAAGATTTCCCCTCATCCTCCCACATGTCTCCAGTATTTCTGAATAAATATTTCTCCCTTGCCTCCCCCAGCCAAACAGAGGCTCTGAGTGTCCCCTCCTTGCAGGACCCTGGCACAGGAACCAATTCCCTGTCTGGGCAAGGCAGCAGAGCACCTTAAACCAGTGTTGCGTTTTGCCTGGCTCCATCCACAGACGGATGTGCAGGAGCCAGAGGACTAACCATCTCAGTGCCCCTGCTCGTCACAGAGGTCTGTACTGAGCTGGGGGAACATTGTTCTTTCCTCCCCAGCACAGTGCGGGGCTACACACCTTGGCCCCCCAGCTCCTGTCTGGCACATTAATTTGGAAGACTGGTGAAGGTGACTCTCTCCAGTGCTCTGGGATGCAGCAGCTTAGCGTCTCCCTCGGGATTTGCTAGGGCAGGAGTAAGCTTGGGCAGCCCAGCAGGATACATCCATGTTGTGAACAGCAGCAGGGAACTTGTCTGGCAGAGCCTTTGCCCATCGGCTTGCTTTCTTTGCAAAGGACCCGGTGGTTTCCTGGCTGCTTTTGGCTTTGTCCTTGTGGGGAATGCCGAAGTATCAGGAAATGCATAATAATTTTTAGTTTTTCTTAGCTTAGCTTTGTGCTGGTTCAGTGAGCTCAACGGTCTCACCATGGGGGACAGGGCAAAAGGAAGTGGGGGCAGCGGGACCTGGTGGGGTTTCCATGGCAATAATGAAATCTTGGTCTTACTCTTTCTCAGGCAAACTTTCGATGAAGGAGGAAAGAGTTTTACTGATGCTGGGACAACGGATCAGGAATAAGGTGAGAGCCCAAAGATCAGGGCAGGTGATACAGCGCAGCTTCCCAGCAGCCTGTGTCCTGTGGGACTTGGTCCCTTTCCTAGCCCGAATCAACATTGTTTTTCTAGAAGTGACAAAAGGGGAGCTCTGTGACTTTAGTCATCAAGGCATCCTTTTAAGAAACTGGGCTTTGCACAGCTAAGAGTCCATGTGAGCAGTACAAAAAACCAGTGCCGTTTTAAGGCAACGGACTCTATTTTGACTTGTCGAAAGCTGAAAAGTACTGAAAATGTCACACCATGAAAGTATTTCTATTTACTAAGATTTCCTTCCATATTTGTAGTATTCTGATATTTATACATCACAGTGTTTACGAATAGTCTTTTGATTTCTAGTAGTGCGTGTAGTTCTAGCTCTGCCTTACAAAGGTGCTTGAGTACAAGAGTATGATAAGCAAAAGGAAAGTTCAGAGGGAAGAAAATAAACATCCCCTGATACAACCTTTGAAGTCAAGACAATGGCTGAGCCACTAGCTTTGAACATGAAGCTTCCTGGCTCTAGTCCTCTTGAACTGAGCTTGGAAACTTTAAACAAAACAAAAAAACCCCCCAAACGCTCTTAAGGTGAGATGAGGGATTTTGGGGAGCATTTCTGACCACGATTCTCTCTAGCTGACTTCTGGGTGTTCCAGGCTGCCAGCACACAGAATGGTTGTCCCACAATCACTTTGAGACTTTATTTCAGTGGTAGGGTAAAAACAAAACAAAACCAAACCTTTCTGATTTAAGAGTATGGTCACTTGTTCAGCAGTGTGTGTTACTTGAGGTGTTGAGTTTGAGGGAGAAGCTGGAGAGCTGTGGAGTTCCACTCCAGGGGTGAAAAAAGCATCAAATGGGTTACGCAAGATCAGAGCCAGAGTCCCCTGTCTCCCTGCAGCGGCCAGTAACAGATGCTGCAGAAAAACCTTAAGAAGAAGAGAAAGATCCATCTCTAGTAGATTTTTCCAGCATCTAGTGATCTGAGGTTTAGGGACTTTTAGAGCTAGAAATAGGGTGTTAATAGTTAAAAGCCCCCACACGACTTTTTTCTTTGAACACAGATAAACTTGCAGGCTCCGTGCCACCGTGCCACCACCGTGCCTCCGTGCCACCCCGCAGCAAGGAGTCCTGCAGTTTAGGCACAGGTTCAAAGTCCGTGACCCACAAGGGTGTTCAGCAGCTGGAAGGAGGAGATGAGGTGCAGCTGTGGGACTGTGGCACAAGTAACTTCTGGGATGTCACACTCTGAAGGGGTGGCTGTGGTCCCAGTAAAGCTCTGAGGTTTAATTTTTGGGTGCCTGGGACTGCTGTGGCCACTGAAGCAGCAAGAGGTGACAGGGATAGCTAGGGGAGTCGGACAGTCAAGCAGAAAATTGTCACTTAATCTCGCTAAAGCAGTAGGGGTTGCTAATGACAGCAGAGCTCTGTAATCCCCCAGCAAAGCCCAGCGTGCTGCCCTGACATCCCACAGAGCAGGCTCCAAATTGTTTACCTTTTGTGTTAATTGGATAGTTTGTGTATGGCCCCGGCCCTGTTCCAGGGAAGGGAAGGAGTGCCAGCCGTCCTGTTTCCAGAGGATTCCTTTCCGAGGTGTAACTCCCTGTCATTAAATGCCTTGACCCCAAAGGCTTCTCAGTTACGCATAATGTAATTATCTTGTGGATCCTGCCAGCTGCTGTCTGGTCACACAAGTTCATATCCATTTATTCTTCCTCCACCTCATTTTTTTATTCTTCTTTTCCTGCCCTCCCAAAAGCCTGTAATCCGGTTGCTTATGGCTTCCTGCAATTGCTTTCACAAGTGAGCCATATGGGAGCTATCTGGATGTGTAATAACCAGGAAGCAGGTGACAGGCAGGCATGAAGGCTGTACAAGATGGGGCAGATAAGATTTGGGAAGAAAGAGGAGCCCTTCCCTGCGCAGGCCAGTGTCCCTTTCAAGAGTTTTGACAGGTCACAGGGAAAAATAGGTCAACTGGGTCCAGCACATGGTGAGATCCTGAGCTGTTCCCAGTCTCCTGCTGGAAGAGATGGCGGATTTCCCATGTCTGATGGAAAGAGAAACCAGTGCATCTGTGGTGCCGAGCCTTTCTGTCATCAGGCAGGCTCTGAATTTATAGCTAAGGACAGCACTGAACTGCAGACACTTACCTTCTGCACCGTTTGGCCCAGGGTTGGCTAGTAGGGGCCAAGATAGGAAGGAGGAGCAGGAGACAGACCATTTCTTAGGTGTCTCTCCCTTCCTGGAGAGACAGATATCACTGCTGGAAGTAGTTGAACACTACAAGGTCAACTTAATGTCTTTAAAATAGTTTGCTTTCCTGAGCAGCCTCCACTATCCTGTGTGCCTGGCCAGCTTGTAAGAGATTCTGTTGGCGTTTTTCCCAGTAGCAGTTTGAAGTGGTTTCTTGGGGACTTGCTTTGATTCCCCAGAGAGCAATGTGGACTTAAATTCCAACTGCTATTATTGCAGGGATGGGAGAGTAGATCGCGGAGAGGGAACCTTAACTTGTGTGTTACCAGGAGGAACTTGTGTGTTTAATGGAGCTGAAAAAGGAGGCGTATAAGCTTGTGTACGGGATGGTGAGTGCTGGACCCTTCTTAGGACTGTTCAGAGCAGCTGGCAGATGTGGGAATCAGTGCTGCTGAGGAGGCTGCTTTGCCCACTGCTGAAATGCAGCCATTCCTGCAGGAGAGCATAGTAGCTGCTCTGCAATGCTGCCCTGAAATCCAGGCCCTGCCAGGAAGCGGAGGAGCACAGCGGTCAAGAAGAGAAACGCCAAGAGTTTCAGATAAGCAAAACAATCTGGCCTGCTGGGCCCTCATAGGAAGACAGAGCTGACATGCTGTGCAGCATGAATATATTGATGTGCAGCTCTCATGGTGCGGCAGAACAATCTCAGCAAAGCAACTTGTTTCTGTCCTTTTGGTTTTAACTTTCTTTTAATTGGGAAGAGGCAGTTTGTTGGGTCTTATTTACTCTGCCTAAAGCCTTTTGCGCCCCTGAGGGGTGCACGTGCTTTTGGCAGTGTGTGTCTCTGCTGTACATCTGTTTTACCTCCTTTCCTGCTCTCTGAGTTCTCACTGAATCAATACTGACAGTGCTGCTTGTTAATGTGTCGAGCATTCAGGTGAAATGACTTTGCTAACCAAATGGGTGTTTGTAATGGAAAAGGTGAGGTGTGTGGTTTGGAGTCATCTAGATGAGCTGAATTTGTTTGTGGCTAGTCCTAGGGCAGGACCTCTGCAAGCTGCTGGGATCAGTGAATAGCGTCATGAAACTCTGGTGTGAGAGGTCAGTCACAGAACGGCGGGGGTTGGAAGTGCCCTCTGGAGATCCCCCCGTCCAGCCCCTGCGTGAGCAGCACCCCCAGAGCAGGGGCACAGGACCGTGTCCAGGCGGGGTGGGAATGGCTCCAGGGAAGGAGACTCCACAGCCTCTCTGGGCAGCCTGGGCCGCTGCTCTGGCACCCGCACAGCAAAGGGGTTTTGCCTCAGATTTCAGTGGAACTTCCCATGTTCCAGCTTGTGCCCGGTGCCCCTTGTCCTGTCGTCGGGCACCGCTGAGAAGAGCCTAGTCCCACCCTCCTGACACCCGCCCTTCAGATACTGATAAGCACTGAGGAGATCCCCCTCAGCCTTCTCTTCTCCAGGCTGAACAAGCCCAGGTCTCTCAGCCTTTCCTCCCCAGGGAGATGCTCCATCCCCTGAGCATCCTTGTGGCTCTGCGCTGGCCTTGCTCCAGCAGCTCCCTGTCCTTCTGGCACTGGGGGCCCAGCACTGGACACAGCACCCCAGCTGCGGCCTCCCCAGGGCAGAGCAGAGGGGCAGGATGGCCTCCCTCGCCCTGCTGCCCACACTCCTTTTAATACACCCCAGGTCCTGCCTGGGGTGAGCCCCAGGGGTTTCCTCAGCAGCAAAGGGGAAAGCACAGAAGAAGGGGAGTCCCAGCTAGGGGTTTTGTGCTGCTTTCCGAGGAGTTAAGTCTGAGATGGCTCTAGCACAGGCTTCCTTTGGCAAGTCAAAGGGGTTTATCTACTAGAAAAAGATGTCCTGGGGCACATGGTTCCTTCTCTCCTTCCCTGATTCATTTTTAAAGCTCTGGGAGTGGCATTTAGCACATGGGGGCTTCTGACCCCTTTAGTGACGCTTCCTGGGGCAGTAGATTTACAGTGCTGTCCTTCAGTGTCATGGCAGAACTGAGAAGGGGGAGCTATACCAACTGATAGGAGGGAATGGTTGAGGCTGCAGTAGCTGTCTGAGGAATGTGAGTTGGAGGGGAGGATTTGTGTGTTGAAAGCAAAATGCAGCACCTTGCTGATAAATGATCCACTTTGCTTCCTTCCCACCTCACTTTGTCACCTGGGGATTGAAAGATCGGTCAGTCAGTGCTGAAATAGTGAGTGGAATTTTGCTTTTTTCCTCTCAAAGTCCATGCCTTTAAGTCTACTTGCTCCCAAAAGCAAAATGCAAGGGGTAAGAAATTGAAGCTCTAATCTTCCAAAGCTCTACAGTGGCCATTTACACTTGTGTCCCAGCCTCACGGGACATCAGTCCGTCCTGCAGCAGGGTCCCTGCATGGGCAGGGTTTATCAGAGGATGTACTCTGTGTCAAAACAAATCATGCGGTCTCCTGATCTCATCTTGGGAGGGACTGTGGAAACACATGCACATGTGTGGCATGACGGCCCTGGTGAATATCCTCAGCCCTTTGTGCCATGTTCAAAAGGGTCCCTCTTTGTACGGTTCTGAAGTTGCTGCTGCCGGTAACAGGCCGAGATGGAGATGCGCGAGTCAGGTTTCTGGAAGAGATGGCACAACAGAGGAAAAATCTTGCCTGGCTTTCGCAGGGACAAGAATGTTTGTGGTGTTATTTTCTGGTTTTCCCATGGAAGATTCGTCTCTGTTTCTGTTTAAACCCGTCACACCTACGTCTGTTTCCCAGGGTCACGTTCCTGGCCTGGGGTTAGCAAAGGGTAATTGAAATGTTCTTTTGAATCACGTCCTAATATTCCCGCTCCTCTCTAATGAAGAGATTCCAACTAAAACAGGGGGTTTCATAACGGTGAGACTGCCTGGGCCACAAACGTTCAAGCAGTCTGTCTCCTCTGTAATGATGAATAAAACTGTTCCTCCTAAGGAAAATCTGTGCTTTATGATTTTTACAGGATAGTTGGGGGAAGCTGTCTTCTGATCCATCTTGGAACTGAGTAGTATGATCTGGAAAAAAAGACATACAGTTTGCACTGCGGAAGTTTTGATACTTGAGCGAAGCAGACGGAAACCTCTGCAGGAGGGGGCTGAGTGGGGAGTTTGCTTGGAATCTGATCTCTCCTGTTCCTTGCCTGGTGGTGGAGGATGCGGCATGTGGCTGAGCAGGTTCTGAGCAAACAGCCTTTCGCAGAAGTGCTTGCCTGCTTTGAGATGGGTGTGTGTGTAGTTAATGCGCGGCGGGTTTCTGGCTGCGTTCAGGGCACCGTTTTGTGTTCAGCACCTGCTGCAAACTGGTACAGGGTTGGAGCAACCCTGAAATCAGCTCAGCACTCCTCCGAAGCGTGCAAGCTGGGCTGCTCCTTGATCAAACATGTGCAGCATGCACTGCCCTGTATCGTATGTTTGTGTGGGGAAGCCCTGCATGTGGGGAACTCGTGGTGGGGTTATTTTTCCAGCGCACAGTGAGTGTCGCGCCACTTCCTTGCCCCTCCAGATCTTGCCCATGTGTTGAAGTCACTTTCCCAATGTTGGCCTGTGCAATCATCTGATGTTTCTGCATCTGCGGGAGTCAGGCTCACCCTGGCTGATCAGTCACGTTGCTGCCCTGAAGGAGCTTGTGGGGAGGAGAAAGGACACTAAGGGGAGCTGTAGCTTCTGGAGGGAGCAAAGACATTTGGGTGAAAGCTCAGTTTTAACGAAGACCATTAATTTGAAGAGTTGTAACCAGCATTTTGGGTGGCATGCTCTTGTATGCTTGTGTGTTCCACCACTGTCGCTTTTTTCTCCTCTGCTGCAGCTGCCTTTGCTGGTGAGCTGCATGCAGAGATCTCGCCCAGCTTTGTATTTAATAGATACACACCAAGCTGTCTGCTGAGTCTCTTGCTTAGCAAAAGCAAAAGGTGCTACAGCATCATTCTGAATCCGGGACCACAATACAGTTGTGTTCATGGGGTGGCTCAGCTCCTGCTCTAGGAGATGGAGTGGTATCGTGTGTTAAGTTGTACTGTGTGTTGTATGAAGTGTATTGTTGTGTTGAAAGAGCCCAGAGCTGAACGCTTCCAAAGTCTTGGGGGTGTTTGAAGCTGAATTTTATACACAGGAGCATTGTATTTAGCTGTAGGTGGAAAAAAACAAAGCCAACCATGCAGAGTTCCCCAGCTGTGTGTGTTAGGGGTAAGGAAGAGGGAAAAGCAAAGGATTTACTGTTCTAATAAGGCAGAAACTCTCCTCGTTCATCTCCGATCAGAACCCTTCTGTGTTTCCAGTTGGCAACTTTGTCAAGACTGGGAGATGAAAGCCAGTTTCCCAGCCCGCCAGCTGCGTCCTGTGGTAAAAGGCAAAGCAGATAATAATGTATGCAACTCTCATAGTGTAGCCCAAATCTGGGATGGGTGCAAAATGCTAAGTCCCCATGGCTGTTAAGGAACCAGCATGGGTTGTATGGCTTAGGCTGTTGATTTACAAGCGATGTTTCCTTTTCACTCCTGTCTGTGTGAAAGAACCTTAATGAATTTGATGGTTTTTAGCAAGCCTTCTCCGCAAGAAAACAAGCAATAACAGGGCTTAGTACCTCTGGGAGCAATGGGGCAGGTAGAGAAATACAGCTGCCTCTAGGGGGGAATGGGCAGTTGTTTTGAGGTGAGCAGCAATACAAAATGGTTCAATGCTGGGAATCGCTATGTCCAAAAGTGAAAAACCAGAGATGATCTGGGTGTTATCATGCTGTAATTACCCAAGCACATATTTGGTTAAAGAGAAAGATGAAACCTCATGCTTAGAATTAGTGGGAAATTCCTGTGGGTCATTAAAATTTCACCATTAGCTAGCTCATTAATTTTTTGCTTCCTCCAAAATGCCCCCCTTGCCCTGCCACTGTTCATCTCCTTCAGGAGCAGAGCAGTCGTGGGTCTAACTTCAATACCAGCTTTAAAAAGCGCAGCTGCGTCTCTCATCCTGGTGAGTTCCCCGTGGGGCTCTCCTATTCTGGTCACGTCCGACCTCGCTTTCCTTGCACGTAATGCCCTGCTCTTCTCATTAACAAACCTCACAGCACTTCACAAAGGCTGTCAGCCCTTCGTGGTGTCCCCGTGGGGAAATGGGAGGACGGGGAGGTTTGGCAAAGCAAAGTGACTTTCCAAAGGTTGTGCCACAGTCCTGTGGCAGGCCAGCCCCTGAGCCGGTGTGCTCAGCATCCCGTCCTTTCGGAGAATGCTAGCGTCACAAGAGTTAGGGCAGGATCTTAGGGAAGGGAGTATTTCCTTACCCCAGCTCCCAGCAGATGTTCCACGTGTGCTCCGAGATGTCATTTGCTCCCACCACTCGCACGCTCACGAGCAGAATGATGTGGGTTCAACTGGTTGGGCAAAGGGGCGTGTGATGCAGGATGAGTGGTGCAGCTGAGACATCATCGTGTCTCTGGTATTTCTTTTTGGGTAGTGTTTTATTTTGCTGGGAGTGGCCCTTTACCTAATTGTAGCACTAGCAGGAAGAGGGATGGCACATGAGGTATGCTGTAGCCTTTCTGCATCCTCCCGATGGTAGAGTGGGGTGTTCTATTAGCGAGCTGTTCCTGCTGCCACATTATCTGAGCGTGGCTTTCTGGCCTCGACACATCCTTCTATTTAAGCAACTGGGAGCGGCATCCTTTGTTATCGGTCTCTGCACCCTTGGTCTGCTGTTGCTTCTTGTGTGTTCCTACACATACATGTTTTCATTCTTATTTCATTCCTATCAACCTTGAATATTCCTCTTACAAGTCTCTGGTAAGTTGATCACAAGGCTTGGGTCAGCTGCAGCTGAACAAAACCATCAGCCTCTCCCCTTTCCCGTACAGAAGGAGGGGGGAAAAAAAAAGGACCAAAACCCCCAGAAAAACCTGCAGGTAGCAATTGCTGAAAATCAGGTGCTAAATGGGTTTACTTGAGAATATTTTGGGCTTTGCTTCATTGCAAATTAGCAGTAGTCACGCCCCCTCTTTCAGCCATTGGCTGTGCTGGATGCTGCCCACTTTTGTATAAGGGAAGCTATGTAGCTGTCAGCTTCAGAAGCTCATGATCTCTGTTCCCTGAATAAGTAGAAATGGGCAGGAGGTCACCCGTTGCTCTCTTCGTGGCCCTGTGGGCCAGCCAGCTGGGCATGTGGGCAGCAGGGCGCTCCAAGGTGAACCCCAGGATCATCACGGCTCCGCAGGGTAAGTCCCGGGCTGCGGTCGGCTGCAACCTTGAGAGGCAGCAGCAGCAGCAGTGTCTGCAGCTGGCAGCTACTCCCTGTGCCGTGTGTTTTCTACCTACGTCTTGTCTTTTGAGAAGAGTTGGTCTTTATTTCTTTTGTTTCTTTGGGAAGACTTTTGGCTTTCATTAAAATGGGCTAAAATGCCTGTGATCTCAGGAAGGGGCTTCTGGCTTCCTTGATTGCTTTTAATTGAATTTTTAGATCCCTGTTCTTGCCAAGTCCTTTCCTTTATATATTCTAAAAACATTTTCCTACAAGCTGGGTATATTAAAGGCTGTCAAAAAGCCCTGAAACAGACACACTAACCATTTCCCCTAACTTGCAGGGAGAAATGGAGAAGTATATTTGCATAACAGTTAATTTTCTTGTTCATCTGATGTACTTAGCCTGTTAGCTGCAAATGAGTTCTGTGAGTAAATGTTTGCAGAAGATCTCTGTTCTCTGAGAAAATATATATATCTGAAATGGCACGCAAGGACTTAAATCAGATCCAGTCTTAGCAGAAACCAAACAAAGAAATGTTTTCAAGGAGCAAGCTTAGAGCACGGCCCAAGCTTCGTGTGTTGAAAAGAGCAGACTAACGTTTACTGGTCTTATCATGTGTCTTCCAAGCTTTCTGATTAATACCCTCCAGGGAGGCTTTAACAAAAGACCCTGTCTTGTCCCCGGCGGTTCTGGTGTTTGGCTAAGCCGACGGGTTCAGCTGAGCTGCAGATCTCATGCTGCTCTGCAGTACAACAGCTTCTCTGTGTTTTCTATTCGCCGACAACTTCAGAGGATGTGAATTTCTGTGGTTTGTTCTGTACCATCTGTTATTCCTCTGCCATTATTTATTATGCCCTTCTTCTTCAAGCCCATGGCTGTCTGCGGATGAAGGGCCAGGAGCAGAGGGAAGGGCGGTGGGTGCGCGGCTCGGAGGTGGCCTCTGCCCGTCACACAAAAGGGAGAGACACTGGCAGAGAGGGCAGCGAAAGGTTGCTCCTAGTATTGTCATTTGTTTTATTCACTGGGAAATGAAGCGTCTCGGAAAACAGGATGCAAGAGGGGGAGAAGGTACGGGAGCCCCAGACCAAAGAGGGGATCGGGGTCACATATTTCTCCGTAGACTTTTCTCCTGTGCAGCTTAGGGGAGCAAGGGGGAAGTTGAACTACAGGGGTCTGGTATGTTTGGAAATGCCTGTCCTGGAGTGAAACTGTGCTGAGGAGGAAGAACAAGCTTGGGTGGTTGATTTCCACCTGTCTCTGTGGGCTGTGCAAGGCATGCGCACGCAGTACGGTCATTTGGCCTTTCCCTGCATTTGTGTCAGAGGGTGGCATTGAATGCAGCAAGGACCTGTCACCGCGAAACACAAAGCCAGTTAGTGTTAGGACACTTCCCTGCAAGGGGATCAGCTTATGCTTATCTCTGTTTCTCTCCCTTTTTTGAGCTAGAGCTTAGCTGGGACAAAAGGCCGAGAGGGATTTCAATTAGGGAGGTATCAGAGGCACCTGTGTGGCGCACTCATTAAGACTCACTCATGTGTCCTATTTAAGGGATTGCATTTTGCTTGGTGTAACCTCTGCCCTTTAGGAAGCGGGTCTGTGGGTGAGGAGGAGGGTGCAGAAGAAGCTCTGGAAGAGGCTGAAGAAATGGGACCAGGGGCAAAGGGGCCGCGGTGGGCGACTTCCCCAATGCTCCAGGCACAGTGAAAAGCAAGCACAGCATTTTTAGTAAAGCCTGCGGGTCAGGACGCTGCTGCTGTTTGCATCCAGGTTTAAAGGGTCATCTCTTGCCGTAGAGGTGATGGTGTGCAGGGCTCGGTTTGTGGCTTGAGTCTTGGTCCTGGAGGCTGGGAGCAGGATGGAGAAGAGCGGCAGTCCAGGATATTTTCATGGGTATTCGTGCCGGGGCTGGGCCTGGTGTGCTGCATTTGCTGTGGTGCAGTGCTGGCCTCAGCCCTGGGCTCTGCAGGAGCTGGCAGCTCTTCACATAATTAAATTTCTTACACGCCACAGCTCATCACTAGCACCAGGTATGGCAGCCTCAGCAAAAGACACCTAGAGACGTTACAGCCCTGCGGTTGAGTGGGGATATTCCTGGTGCTTGCCGGAGCCCAGCTCTCTCCTTGAGGCAAGAGTATGTGTGTGGGATCCCTCCCTGGGCTGCAGTGCTGGGGGAGAGGAGGAAATTGGTGCCGGGCAAAGCTGCAGCTGCCTTTCCATCTCTCAGCCTTGCTCCCCTCACCAGCACCCTGCCAGACCCAGGACAGAGCCCTGGCCTTGCTGCAGGCAGCCTGAACTACTCTGCTGTTTCACTCCATGGTCCCTCATTGTCCAGTTTCATAGCAAGAAATAGGTGAGGGGACACTGTGAGCTGGGAAGAAAATATGGCTGGGCTTAGGTGGCATGATCCTAAGCTCAAATCTGAAGACAAAGAAACTGAGTTGGCCTGTCTCGGTGCTTGGAGCTGCCTGGGTTTAAGTAATTTCACAGTCCTGGGGACTTGGACTTGCGGCAGTGGGTGGCTGGAGATCTGCTCTGCAGATCTGCCTTTCTATGAATGCAGTGCATATAAAGCCAGCCCTGAGGCCTCAGCCGCAACTGCTGTTCTGCATTTATTTTGCCTCCCTGATGCTGCAGCACAGTGCAGGAGGGGGTAAGGAAGGGGGGCACACTTTTCCCCAACATCAGCCCTGTTTCAATACGCGCTTGGGAGCATTTGCCACCAAAGGCAGGGTGAGGGATCCCTGGAGCCCTCCCAGCAGCCGGCACAGGTGGCCCACTCTCAGGTCCAGCTGGCTAAGCGGTTATTTAAGAGCATATCTGACTCTGCAGCATTTCTTCCTCTTAGGGGAAAGACACTTGGAGCAAAGGGCTGAGGTCAGCTCCAGACCACTGGTGTTGTCTGAAGTGCTTAAGATCCTTTTTACTGTCCAAGACTTTGCCCCCCTTCCCCTTTGCAGCTGGCCCAGTACACAGATGAGTCAGGGTCTCTTCTGGCTATTACATTCCCTAGCGTGCTAACGAAGGAAGATTGTAAATGGCAAGTTCTCTATCTTTTGAGATTTGCAGAGTGGGAGTGAGTTCAGCCTGGGCTGGCACAGAAGCAAGTCCTTCAACCTTGCACACTGTGTTCTTGCTTACCTTCCCTTTTATCTCTATCCTCCCTCTGCCTCCATGTATTTTTCTAACTAAACGCTGACCAGCTGGGCTTTGCTTTGAAAAAGGTGTGTTCACCTCCCACACTGAGCTTTTGCTTGTCAGCACGGACATTGTATTTACTCTTCTGAACCATCTTCAGAGACAGAGACTGCTGTGCCCTGGGGCTGGGCAGAGCTGTCCGGGTGACAGAGCAGGCAGATACAGCCCCTCTGTACAGAGCAGGAGGGTGGCATCCCAGGCTGGCTGTCTCATGACCGGAAAGTCACTGAGCATCAGGAGAGCAGAGGAGTGCAGTGAGGACAACAAGAAGCCTGACAGCTGGGTCAGGCTCCTATAGCCTGGGGCATTTGGTGCAGAACAGGGGTAATTTTTAGCTACTGCCACGCTTAAGATTGCCTTGTCCCTGTTTAGTCGCACATGTGTAGGTCCGAGACAAACTTGCAGCCCTTCTCTGGTTGCCTGCCTGCTGCATTCACACCTTGGGGTAGGAGTGGGGTCTGACAGTTTAATTATTCCCTTCTTTCTCATTAACAGATGAGGCTGGAAGCTGGAGGGCGTGGGTTATGAGCTACACACCAGCTCAGAGGAGAGAAGCAGGTCTGGATGGGAAAAGAAAGACTATACACTTGACCCTTGGCTGCCTTGGCTGTGTAAACTAGCTCTGACCTGCCCTGGGTCACAGTGGCGAGTCAAAATGGCAGTTCCTGGAAATTGCCCACGCTGCCCGTAGCAGCTCCTGGGTTTTGCCAAGCTCAGCTGCCTCTCCTTGCCATAGGAAAACTGTGCCAGCTAGCACCTCCGAGTGCTGTAAGAGCTCTTCTAGGAGCTCTTCGTGCCCGTTGGTGCAACGGTGCTGTGTTCAGCTAGCAAAGGAAGCGGAGAGCTGAGCAGAGATGAGGCCGAACTCGTACTGATTGGGAGCAGTGGCAACGTGAGAGATTGTGGCGCTAGCACCAGCTTTTACTCCTTAGTGACAGCGGCACTGTTTTCTCAGGAGTCACGGTCCCCATGCGTGTGAAACATCTTTATAGGATAGTTTCTTATGAAGCTCTCGGAGCATCAACATTTCCAGGAGAAAGCTTCTCACTTTCCCAGCAATGCTATTTTCTGCAGACGGCTCATTTTCACAGGGTGGGTGATGCTGTTATCATAAAATGTTGGTTGAAAATATTTTTTGCTCTGCACAGATTGAAAAAGAAATAACCAAACAAACCAAGCGCGTGAATCACAACGACCTCCTGTTGGAAGAGCGTGACACAGAAACAACAGGCATGGGCAAAACAATAAAAGTTGTGGCTGCTGCACTGAAATGCTCAGGGCTGGGAAGGAGAGCCAGATGCAAATTGCTGACCCGCTGCCTAGCTCTGTGCCAGCCCTCAGGCTGATTCAGGGTCAGAATTGCAGAAAATTGGCCTGGGGAGGTTTTCTGTAGTCGATGTAGTCTGTCTCAGTGCTATAAAGCAGGGCAAGCTAAATCTAATCCTCAGTGCTTGAGTGCAAACTAAATCTAAGTAGTGAGTAGGTGCTTTTTAAAGAAGCTTGTATCCAGAAAAAGAGCCGGAAGGTGAGCTGGAAGGTAGAAATTGCTTGTTTTGCACTCAGCTCTCTCCTATTGAGCTACATCCTATGGTGTGTGGCTATTCCTGGTTGTTCCAAGAATAGGACTTGTTCCTCCTGTTGGGTAGTCTTTTCTTTTCAATCCCAGCTCCACCCGGTGTAGTAGGCTGTGTCTAATGATGTCTGGTGCGTGGTGTGTCGGAGAAATGTTGTAAGAGTGCCACAGGAGCTGGATGCCGAAGCACCTCCTACCATCTCTCCTAAAGTCAGAGCAGCTTAAGTCTGGAGCAACAGGCTTCGTATAATAAACCTAATATTGCCTTTAATGATAGCTCTGGTTCTTTAGTGCTATAAATATCCAGTCCCCGGTTTGAACCCTGGTGTCAGCATCCTCCTGCAGCGATGAATCTGCATCTAATTACCCACTTGGGTTAAATTATTCTCCCTTATTGGGCAAGGGTGGCCTGGGACGGAGAGGGCATCAGAAGTTTGAGGAGCTGTAAGAGTTTCCTTGAGGAAGGCATGGACAGTCCTAGCCAGACACTTGCCCTTGGGTTGCTCACAACAACTCTGACCATGGGTTTACTCATATCTTGGATAGCGCAAGTTTTGGAAAGTCTGATCTGAGTGTCTGGTTTCAAATGACTGCTCGTAACGCAGTGGTTTGGCTTTCCGAGTCTGACTAATGCGGAGCCGCAGCCAAAGATGGATGTGAGAAGAATGGATATTTTGTGTTCCCGCTGGTGGGGGTTAAGCAGGCAGAAAGGGGATGCTAGGAAGGTCTGCATGACCTTCCCTGGCACAAATCCAGACGGCTGCAGGGCTGAGACCTAGCTGACATTCATTATAGGGGTGGGAAACCCACAGCAGCAGGTAGGAGAGCTGCAAAGAGCATGAGAGGGCCCTTCCCAATCTAGTGAGAAAGTCCCCTTGCTGCATGCATAATCTCATGTTTTCTGCAGGGAACTGAAACTTCATCTTTGCTCTAGAGCCATAGGTATCCCCACCTTTAAACCTCTGCAGAGGCTGGAGGCTCCACAGGGGACTGCGCAGGTTCCCCCATCCCACGCTCACCTCCTAGACAGCCTCCCCTGGGCTGGGAGAAGAGGGCATGTGCACAAGAAGGGTTTCTTGGCTGCCCTGCCCTAAGCAACGCAGAGAGGTGGGAGATGGCTGCCAATTAAGCTAAAAGGTAAAGCGGTTGTTTTGCTGGTGGACGTGCATAGAGGTGCTCAGGGCAATTTTTATTCTGGAAGGCTTTTTATGATAAATCAGTCTCTGGAAACTGATCTTCCTAGTGGGAGGGGTAGCCGTGTTTTCCAGATAGCAGCTCTCCTGCTAAAAGAATCCTTTTGTTGTTCTGCCGTTGTTCCAGTGACCATATAATAAAATACCATAATCACAGGCCAAAGTTCCCCAGCTTCCAGCAGGAACACGGCACAGCTTGGGACTGTCATTACAGAGAACGGCTTTTGGAAAGTAACAAAACCTGGCTCTAAATTTAGCACCCGCAATCCGTAGGGTGCAGCAAGCAGCTTGGCTTCAGGGCTGGTAGGGAAAAACGTACCTGCTAGATGACAAGCTGCACTCGTGAAATCAAAGGCTCTGGACTCATCTTGCAGTGGTACGGGCTTCAGTGCGGCATAATTTTTTTTTTGGGGGGGCAGGGAATATTGGTTACGTGTTAGCATGCATAGAAAACACTGTCATGCCTGCCATATAGTCATTTTGTATTTAAAAAGGAGAAGCCCATCTTTCCTGGAGCACAAAGCACTGTGGTTCAAGCCTTTAGAGGGTAAGCGGAGCCCTGCGGTGCTGCCTGTGCTCACGAAGCCCTGCCTGATGGCACAGGCTTTGAAGTCAAGGCTTGTTCCTTCCTGGCTACAGGTTAGGGGTCTTGTTTGTTGCTTGCTGAGGGGGCGTTTGGGACCCCTGCCAGCTCTGCCTCTGGCTTGGAGGCCCTTCGCAAAGGGGATATAGGCTGCATAGCTCTCAGAAGAGCTTTTAAGCAGGCATGCCAATGCCCAGCAGCTGGGTTACCAAACTGAGAGGGTTTTTTCTCTTTCTTCCTGCTTCACTCACCCCTGCGCTGAATACTGCTGCCAAGACGCTCCAGAGCTTACCAGAAATAGAGTGGAAATCGTTAATGCGCCAGAATATTTGCCTTCTGTAGTGTAACTCTAAAAAAGTATATCTGTCTAGTTCGAGCGTACTCTGCAAGCTTGAGCCTTTCCTCTGTGCTAGCGCGGCCCTCCCAGGCATTTGGATTGCACACAGGCTGAGAGCTTTTGTAGGATATATCTCCAATAATGTGGGCTGAATTGTTTCCTCTGCTCCAGACCATTTTGCTCTTGATGGCAGGGTCTCTCGAGGGCAGCAGAAAGCAGCCGCATGAGCACCCTGTGATTGCAGGGTCTTCAGGAGCGGCTGGGGAAGGAGCCAAAGAAAAGGCAAGCAGCATCGTATGGTGGCAGCCAGGAATGTAGCTTGGCCGAGGGTGAAAAGTCCTGCTGCGGGGAGAATATAAATGTTACTGATATACCTGTGGCCTTGCTCTTGCCTTTGGAGGGGTGCTTAGAGGGTGTCGGAGGCAGTCGGGAAGGGTGTGAGAAAAGATACCATGAGGTTTCTTGGCAGATGATTAAATGTTGCATGTCTCCAAACTGCCTTCAGGGAGAGATGAGAAATACCAAGCAGATTAAATCCGTCACTCCAACTTGCCACGAACTTAAAATAAGAAAGATGAGTGAAATGTGTAAGGCCATCAGGTCTGGGTTTGAGTAACGTGGTTTCTCAGCTGCATGTCTCCCCCCCCCATGCTTTCACACCTCTCTCTCTTCTGCATTTCCCACAAGCGCATGGACCCCTTAGCAAGGGTTCAGGGCTACACGTCCCCCTGATCCTCCCCAGTCTCCTGTGGGTTGCCTGTGCTGCCCTGTGCTGGGTTCACTGGTTCTCCACGTGAAGGGAGTTCGGTCACAGATGGAAAACCAAAAGGAGAGCAGCACACAGCCCAAACCCTTGCTCGCAGCTGTGTTGCTTTCACAAACCGAACTGCAACGTTTCCTACGGGATGGAGGGCATGGGCATATTGCAGTCAGGGCTTTTACCCACCCCGGGCTGATGAGAGAGCACTTTGCCTTCACTGGGAAACCATTTTACTTATTCTCTCCTTTATGGGCGTACACATGCTCTTGGGATGCATCTGTGGGAGAGTGGCTAAAGCAAAGGCAGCCGCTCAGACCTCACAGCCTTGCTGCCTTACCTGGCCAGTGTCCTTCCCTGGTGGGAGAGGCTGTGTCACTTATGATACGCGTAGGAGATGACTGTTCAATCTTGTTCAATCTGCTTTCCAGAGCTGCTGGTCACAGCTGCCTCTTGAACTCTGGCAGTCGGCACTAGAAATGAGTGTATCTGTGTTTCATCAGTGGTTTTCCTGCTTGTGCTGTGTGCTCAGGGTGGGAAGAGGAGAGATTTAAGCAGCGTGGCTGCCCTGTAAGGCTCTCATGGTGGGTACAGGCATGAGCTGGGGGTCTCCCTGTGGCAGGGAGCTCCGTGGCCCCTAGGAGAGCACGGAGGGCTTTAAGGAGTAGGAGACGTGTGTGCCTGTGTCTGGTCCCGCTTCAGCAAGAGACCTTTTTAGTACTCTTTCTGGTTGCCTGGTTTTGGCTGCTGCTTATCAATGCCTTTTGGCCTGTGGCAGGCTGATACAGCAGAGGAGTTCTGGGGGGGTTCCTGCAAACGCCCTGAAAAGACAGTGGGGGCGAGGGGAGGCCAGGAGGGGAAGGCAGGCAGCACAAACCCCTTCTGAGACGTGCCAGCCACCGGGCTGATGGGCACCAGATCGTGGCCATGCTCCCAGGCCACTACCTCGCACCAAACTGAATAGGCAGGGGACAGAGAGGTAGTGGAAGGGGGACAAGGATGGTATTTGGCCCTGGGAGGGCAATGGAGGGAGCTCTTAGGGGTCTGGGATAGAAATCTGGAGGGGATGGGGCTGTATTGGTTCCACTCCTTTTATCTCGCTTTCTTTGAGAAATGACTGGTGTTGCAACATAGGTTGAACCGGAATGGTGCGGGGCTGCCCCGCACACCGAGCGATGTTCCCCGAGGGGTGATCCTTCAGCCTGTGCCTCTGCTTCCCCAGCGCTGGGAGGTGGCTGTAAGGATCCTGGCTCCCAGGGGTGCAGCTAAATCCCTTGGCAGCATGCTGGTAGCATTAAGACGGGGAGAGGAGGGAACAACAGGTCAAGTTTTTTTGTGAGCAATGAGAAGTGTTTTCCCATATTTTATTGCCTTTTCACCCCTTTCTCAGAAACCCTTCCCACAAAAACATATAATTTTCCACAAGGCATGTTGGCCAGTGGCATGTTGGAGACCTTGCAACTCACAGCCCTTCAGTTACTCCGTGGCAGGTCAGAGCAAACACCCCCCCGCCGCCCCGAGTGTCCCTCCTGGGTCATCACAACTAGAGACAAATTGTTCCTATAAAAAAATGAATCGCTGCAGGATCTGCCCGGTCCCAGAAGCCTGTCAGACTGCTCGAGGCACCCATCCCCTGGGAAGGGGATGGCTGATGGGGGAGCGGATGGCTGATGGGGGAGCGGGGCTCTGGGGAGCCCAGCTGTGGTTTCCTTGTGTCACATTTCCTTCCCCCATGACTTTGCCCAAAGGAAGCAAACCTAGCCAGTCGGTGAGCACAGCGGCTCCCTGGAGGCGTACTTCCTCCCTCCAAAATGTCTCAACTTGGGAATTTATAGATAATCTGAGAAAAAAACGCAGCTTGGCTTCTTGCTGGCATCTCTGGCAGAGCTGGGGAGACAGAGGACGCATGGCTCTTGGATGGGAGCGGTGTGGTTCAGTCCAGTCCTTCTCCCAGGGATGGAGGGGATCCGTGGCAGCCCCATGGGGTGTCTCCCTTCTGCTGGGGTGGGTGCTGTGACTTCCCACGCTCCCCTTAGAGGGGACTGTCTGCTGGTGGGGCTCCCAGGGCGGGGATCTGGCTAAGCAGGTCGGAAATCCGGAGATTGTCCTCCCAGCCTTGCCTGGGGGAATAGTGAAACTGAAACTGCTCTTCAGAGTGATGTCAGAGCTGGGAGCGGGAGTCCTGGTCCCAAAGTGGGTGACTAAGGTAGTGGACTTGAATTGCATTCCTGTCCCTTAAAGGAAGGCAGTTGATCTGCCCATGCTGGGCTGCGTGTTGCGCAGCCGCCACGTGCTGGAGGAAGTGGAAGCAGAAGAGGGATTGATGTTGTTGAGTCAAGACGGCTCTCATGTTCCCGAAAGTGGGGTGATGTGTAGAAGTCTGGAGCACAGAGTCAGCCCTGACTCACATCCAGGCCTGCACTGCTGGGAGGTGAGGGCTCCTGCCACAGGTGTAGGGGACGAGACCCAGAGGACCCCCCCC